>ML803828.1:59881-71499 GCA_009831015.1 Picea engelmannii | reverse complement strand
GATAATAAATTATCACCAAAGTACTATGGCCCTTATAAGGTGTTGCAAAAGATTGGTACTATGGCATGCAAATTGGAGCTGCCTGCATCTTCACGAGTACACCCAGTTTTCCATGTTTCATGCTTAAAGAAGGTTATAGGTGAGAAGATCCTAATTCAAACTATATTGCCAGAACTTGACGAGGAAGGAAAAATCATATTGGAGCCTGAAGCCATCACTGACACAAGAATTTGCCAGTGGAGGAATAGATCCATTTCAGAGTATCTCATTAAATGGAGGAAACTACCGACTGAAGATTCCACTTGGGAAGATGAGTCTTTTATACAAAATCATCCAAAGTTACTCAAGCGTTGCGGACAACACTTGTCTCAAGGGGAGGGGTATGTTAAGCCCTAATATTGGCTCATTACCCTTTAATTGGGGCATATTATATTAGTAATGCTATTTTATTTATGTCGGCTTTATGCCATTAGTTGTAATTATACCTCCTAGTCTCCTATATATACCAAGGAGACATTTTCATTTTGAATCATCTTGTACTTGAACATTTAAGTGGGGTAAAAGGACGTTTCCACCTCGAAGAGGCTTATTATCTGAAATTATCTCTTTTTCAAGGCGTTGAGTACTTTTTCTGAGGTTTTTCTATGCTCTATTGATATTTGGTTCTTAACATTAAGGCCTGAGTAACCTATGTTTTTTTTTTCCTGTGTGTGTTGAAGGTGTACTTCGACTGTATCAACAATATTGCGGAGTTGAACTGATTCTTCTCCCACTTCTGTTGTTCCTTCTAACACAGGCACAGTAGAGATTGCGTGGCTATACTGGAGTGCCTACTACACTTCTTAGAGCCCAATTTCAATCTTGTTATATATCTTCTCCTGCTTCACTTCGTGCTTTTCTATTATCTCTTCTATGGCTTCATTCATAGTCACGAGGAGGAAACTGAAGTCATCCAGAGTGAGCGTGGTCTGCATCTTAGTTACGGTTGCTTTCGATTTCTTCCGGGAGGGAGACTTCAGAGGTGACCCTTTTCTCTTCTTTATAACTTTGACTTCATCTTCTGGTCTTTGTTCGACTTCCTCTAGGTTTTCACCATTACCTCCTTGATCTGGTGTGGTGGAAGTCGTCCTTACAGATCTGCTATCTACATCCTGAACCTCTTCAGGCTTCTTCGTCTTCTTTGTCTTACGGGGCCCAGGTGTGTCCTATGCAACTTCTGGGCTATTGATGTTTGAAATGTCCGTTGGATCTGCTACAACAAGGAGGTCCACCAACCATTCCTTGGTGATCTCTTCTAGGTATTCTTCTGTCATCTTATAATAGGATTGAAGTTGTTCTTGGTGCTCATCAATGCGTGGAGTTAGGTATATAAAGTGGCGGTCCACGCTGAACTTTATTAGAGGTTGGAAACTTTGTAAAGTGTTTGGAGTTATGCGAGGTTCACCCCCTATGGATTCTTTCAATTGGTTATAATACGTGTGGAAAACGACATTTGATTGCCATTGCTTGTTCATGTTGGTCGAGTACCACAATCTACTGAACTTCGCGGCAAGTGGCTCAAAGGGGTCGAGCTACGGGAAGGTTGCGCCTTTAGGTAGCTCCCATGCAACAAAAGCGATTAGTATTATAAGATAGCTAAAATGGAATTCATGCCCTTGATCCTCGGCTTCTCTACAGTCAATCTCTAGTTGGTTTACCAGGTACTTCGCCCAGTTCATCTATAGTCCCTCTGCACATTTTCCTGTGAGGTCAAGTACGAAGCCTGATACTTGTGTAGGTCGATTCTTACGTACCAACTTTCCTACGATCAATTGACATGCAAGGCGCACTGCGCCACTTTCGATAGAGGCTACCTTGTAGCCTCACGTTCCCTTCTCGACATTTCCATAAGCTTCTTTAATTTTCTATGAAAGAGAGCGGTGCACGGCCTTTCCAGGGTAATAATCCTGGGGATAAGGGCCCTGCATGCCAAGCCTGGTGATCCTATTTATCAACATCAGATTAACAATTATGTAATGGTTTAACCACAGGTATCCTCCGTGGTAACTTGATAGCAACAATTTTACACAAGCATTCACCTCTTGGTGTTTGCCAAAGTGTGGTATTTTCATAACGTTGAGCAAAGTAGACTGTGTGAGGTTCATCATCCATTGCTGAGGGATGATCTTTGAAATATTGCTGTTAGTTCTTGTCAAGTACTTATACAGGGTGAGCATGCTGTAAACCTTATGGTCCCCCAGGTTGAAGTCACAAAACTTCAACGTTGTAACCTTGTCTTGATCTGCGCGGTAGGTGTGTACTTCTTTTGGTAGATATGCAATGACTAGGGTGTATTCAAAGTCTCTAGGGATAGTGTCCCTATTAATTTCACCACTCAGAGGGGGTATGTAATTTGGTAGGATGGACGACACTAACTTTTCGTTGGCTATGTCTTATTTATGCTTAGTTCTCCTTTCTGCACCGACTCGATATGTTCCTGCTCAAGCAGTTGACAGGGAAGCTTGCACTCCTCTCATCGATGATGCTTGGACTTCGGTGGACATTCATCTTTCTAACATGACTCTCTCAGTCATTAAATCGAATAGGACCTTTGTGATGGATTCCTCAACTGCGGTGAGATCGTCGGACATACGCACTTGGAAAAGATAATTGGGGCACGATGATCTCAGATAATGCACTAGGATGAACAATCTTCTTGCAATTATCACTGTATACAATCACTAGTTCTGCAGGCTTTGAATTTTCAGTTCGCAAAAGTGTTCTTCAGGCATGACGCGACGAGCTAATTAGGAAATTCGTCAACGGTCTTCTTGCAATGGGTATGAAGCTTCCATTATCAGAGATCTGTCCGTTATGGTGAGAAGCAATGGTTTGGTGGTGATCCTTTAATGCTTTTCTATTTGTTCTGGGTGGAAGTCGAACGTGTATATCGGTCCAACAACTAGATTTCTTCGCCACGACGAAGTGCCATATGTCACTATTTTGATATCACAGCAAAGTTCAATTCCTGTGATTTTTCCTTCTGCAGTGTTCCACCTAGGATTTCTTGTAACTTTTCAATCTTCGCCTTTTTCTTACTTAATTTTCTAACCTTCTTCCTGGTAGTCTTCAACTTGGTTGGTCTTTTCCCGTTCTGATTCCTATCTTCTCTCGACATAGTCACTTCGCACTGTTGAGATTCTTTCTTCATATCCGAGGGTAATACTCCTTCAACATATGTATTAGGTATTTCAATCTTCTGTGGTTCCTCTAATTCTCTTATAGCTTCAACTTCCAAGTCCCTGGTGTCCAATAGCTTAGATCTGTTCTCTTGTTCTTCCATCAAGTAGGCGATCCTTCTAGTCATAAATTCCATGAGTTCTTGCTTCTTATGTTCTAGGGATTCCTTTTCTTTTTTTCTTCGGATTTGGTCTATTTCAATCCAGATCTTGCCTAACAAAGATGTAAATGGGGCACAATCCTCAATAAATTTAATAACTTCAAATTCTTCCTCTGTCAAATCTCCATGGGTAATCATAGCTATCTGGGTAATCCTGCCACATAGGGTTACCATTTTTCCTTTAAACAACCCTATTTTTCTAGTGAAGGAACCATAGTAGGCCTTCCTAGGGTTTCCCAAGTTCTTTCTTTCATAACGTTCATTTGTGTTTCCTCATCTAGAGCACAGTCAATGTCGAAGTCTCCTATTCTTACTTCGATTTTCTCCTTTTCTTTGAAGATCTCTGACAAAATGGCATATTTATGTTCATTCAGGGTTTCTTTCATTTTTAGTAACATAATCTCTGATTCTTTCTAGGGTTCTTCTATAATCTTAGTCTCTTGATCTCCTTCAGGGTTTGCTTGCTCCATATTCAACTTTTCAAGTCTAGTAATCATTTTAGGGAAATCCAGTACTTCATGGTCCATAGCCTTAGAACATAGGCAACTAGGTTTTCTCCCAGGGCATTCCTTAGCAAGATGTCCTCGTCTTCTGCAACTGTAACAAAGAGTTAATCCTCTCTTTATCTTCAATGATCCCCAACTTTTCCTGTACTGCACGCTAGGATCATAATGGCTAGCCTTCAAAAATTTCTTTCTAGGATCCTGCATCCACTCGTTAGTCCAAACATTCTTTCTATGCATAGGTATAACATATCTTTCATTATTCTTATCAGCTCTATTCATATCAAACGTTCTTTCATCTAACAAGGCCCTAGTTTTCAAGCTAGGAAAAAATCTATCAAGCATACCTAAATTCATGCTTCAGAAACAAAAATTTCCACTTATTGAGCACAAAGCTTCCAGATCTAAAACCTTTCACTATTCTTACCTTTATTAGAGAACAAAGCTTACAAATATTACCTATTTTCTTCAAATCTGGCTTCTTTTCTTCATCACAGAGCTTCGTATGTCGAGTAGAGTATTTCACATCAGAGCGACAGATCTATGCACAGAGTTTCCACAAGTTCAGGACAAATCTTTGCACAAAGCTTCTTCTTCCTTAGTTCCAAACAATCACAGTTTCAGTCCTGGCAATGGAACCATTTGTTGGCACAGGGGCAAGCCCAGGGTTCAATGCTACAACAACGCAGGTTCAATGCTACAACAACGCACCAACAAAACCCTAACTACCGCCCCTTTCGACAACACATGCGAAGAAGATGAAGTCTCACCCAAGGTAGAGGCAGGGGTGATTGTAGGACTCAGGTGTCTGCAACCTTAGCTGGGATCTAGATCTGTGATTACACACTTAAAAAAACAATTACCATCAATAGTTCACCTAGAATTAACCCTTATCTCACTCCGCAGATAACACATAACATTGTAGTATATACCTAGATCTAAGATGATTCAACACTTAGCAGCATACAACAGACCGGATCTGGTAGACCAAGCACTTAGCAACTTCATACACATCAAATATATCATCTATACACATCTATTAAGAACAAAGCATAAGTAAATCTCTCTAGACATGTCATAGCACTTAGAAAGAGAGGGAAAACACATGTAAGTAACAACACAAAGCATGACATACAGATTTATGTGGAACTCATCTAGCATGACATACAGATTTACGTGGAACCAAATCTTCTTCTCTATTATTGCTGGCCAATTGGTTACAAGCACAGAGCCTCAAAACCTACTCCGCGTAGGACAAGATATCTATGCAGCTTGCTAGATCCTCCTTCCTCGAGTATCTCTAAGCATAAAACCTTCTTACAATCCATGCACTCAACACTTACAATACTTGCACTCAGCTCTACAAGTATATCACACAGATCAACTCTTAGCACTAAGCCACTTCTCAAGTGTCCTAAAAAAGGTTCCTTCTTACATAGCCTAGACTTCTACTTATACATTACAAAAAGGGGCCTAAACATGGGTAAATCCATGGGCCAACATCCCGGTCCCATTACATTATCCCCCAAAACCCACAAAGGACCCAAAAAGGGGGTCTAGCTTCCACGATCTCCACTTCGCCTTGCGCTCCATCTTTGACAGGCTTTCGAAGTCCCAAAAATGGTCAAATATGACCAAGTGTTCCTCAAAACTTGGTCAAGGGCCAACATATAGTCACAAATGATCCAAAAATTCACAACAATTTGGAATGAGAGGAGTGGCTCTATCTATAGAGGAGTCTTGTACATCCTTATCACTCTTTATTAATTACTTCTCCCTAAAATTAGACTAGGATACTAAGAAAGACGACTTTTCATCCACACAAAGAAGCAGACTAAGTCAATACATAATCAAATGATGCCACATGTACATAAAACACTCATGAGAGAGTGACATCACACAAAGAATGGGGACGATTTGCTCTTCTAGCCCAACATTCCAAGGAAAGAGTGATGTGAATGTTGATTTTTCATAAGAGATTATATTGTATGTGGATGGATATTTTATTACAATGATGAGTGTTCTATATATAAACAACATATGGTGACCATCCATGAAGAGATGCGTCCCTTGGGTAATAAATATATTTATACTTTATATTATATTATACATATAATATAAATATACTTTATACTTTATTATATATATTTATAATTTATAATATAAATATATTATTACATTAATAATATTATAATTAATAATATTTCTTAATAATTAATAATCATATTATTAATTATCAATCTAGCAAAACGTCTTTCCGATGCTACCCAAACATCAACACTCCCTCTCAGCGAGGGAGACATTCTACATTATGCCAAGATTAACTATAAAGATTACCTTTGAAGATTACCTATGGGTAGCTCTCAAATATCTTCAACATGTCACCATGACATCCATTACCTCACAATGCATTTGTAACTCATCATGGGCACCCTTGTGAATTCACATGGAATGCATCCAAGGCTCGTTGGTAGTTCTCCAATAACTACATGTCCCCAGGACATCCACTACCTTGAAATGAATCAGTACCTAATCATGTGTACCCTTGGTCTCAGTTCCAACCATTTTTCATGTTGGATGAGATCCACCTATCTCAATTTTATCCATTTTTCATGCTGGATGAGATCCACCTATCTTAGTGCCAACCATTTTTCATGATGGATGAGAACACTTAGTGCCAACCCTTTTTCATGCTGTATGAGAACACTCAGTGCCAACCCTTTTTCATGCTAGATGAGAACACTCAGTGCCAACCATTTTTCATGCTAGATGAGTTCCACCTGTCTTAGTGCCAACCCTTTTTCATGTTGGATGAGAAAACTTAGTGCCATCCATTTTTCATGCTAGATGAGTTCCACCTGTCTCGGTGCCATCCTTTTTTCATTTTGTATGAGAACACTCAGTGCCAACCATTTTTCATGGTGGATGAGTTCCATATATCTCAGTGCCAACCCTTTTTCAAGTTGGATGAGAACACTCAGTGACAACCCTTTTTCATGATGGATGAGTTCTACTTGTCTCAGTGCCAACCCTTTTTCATGATGGATGAGTTCTACTTGTCTCAGTGCCAACCCTTTTTCATGTTGGATGAGAACACTCAGTGCCAACCCTTTTTCATGATGGATGAGTTCCACATATCTCAGTGCCAACCCTTTTCCATGTTGGATGAGAAAATTCAATGCCAACCCTTTTTCACGCTAGATGAGTTCCACCTGTCTCAGTGCCAACCCTTTTTCATGATGGATGAGAACACTCAGTGCCAACCCTTTTTCATGCTAGATGAGTTCCACATGTCTCAGTGCCATCCCTTTTTCACGCTGGATAAGAACACTCCCTTTGAAGAGGGACCACATCAAGCTTATCCCTGAAGTACTCAAACTTCATCCTTGACAACATCTTGGTAAACACGTCGGAAACTTGATCCTCTGTAGTCACAAACCTGGAGCCTCACTGCTCCCTTCTGCACTATATCCTTGATATAATATCTTATATCAACCAGAATGTGTTGAGAAATCAACTGTCCCAATATAAGACAATGGTTTGTGGGATTCCAAAATGTACCCAGACTCATTCAAATAAGAGCTTGGAATTTTCCTCTGCTGTGATGCTCTTCTTGTAGGCGACCATAATTTCCATCTTAGAAAAGCGAGAAAAAACCACAAAAACACAGTCATTTCCTCTCTTAGTGGATGGGAGGCTCAAAATGTAGTCCATTGAGATGGATTGCCATGTCCTGTCAGGAGTAGGAAGAGGTGTACATGTATTATTTCTTAGTAGTCAGTTTGGAAATAGCCCAGGAAGTGTAGGACCTGATATACTTGTTGACCTCTTGTCGAAGTTTCAGTTAGTACTGGTCAGTTGGGAATAGCCACTATCTTTTCGATGCCGAAGTGTCCTACCACCCGACTATAGTGGGCTTCCTAGATCATCTTCGCTCTCTCACTTGATGGAAAGTAGATATGGCCCAAACGACACAACAACCCATCCTGAAGATGGAAATTAGTGACAACTGAATTTTCAACCAACATTTGGTAGGTGGTGGAAAATTCCGGGTCTATCTCATAGAGTTGGGGCCATCCATAGGTCTCATGGCCGCAAGAATCTAGCACTGTGGTGAGTTCTGTGACTGACGATCTGCTGAGAAAATCAATGACACGATTGGTGCTTCTCATTTTATACTTGATGTTGAGGTGTAATTTTTGTAAGTATGTGGAACAATTCTGATGGTATTCATTCTACAATTTTCCTTATGTCTCCATGAACTATAGTGGCTTATGATCAGTGTGGATGAATATCTCCTTCCCAAGAATGTAGTGTCTGCACTGGAAGCAGAGTTGCACAATGGAGTACATTTATTTGTCGTAAGTAGGGTACTTATGGACAACATATGATAGTGTCTCACTATGATAGGCCACAGGGTGGCCATGCTGAGTAAGAATGACGCCCACAACATAGTCTAAAGAATCTGTCTTGATATCAAAGGGCTGTTGCAGGTCCAGTAGTGAAATTGATTGGGTTGAGTACAAGTGCTGCTTCAAATCATCGAATGCTTTTTGTTGGGACCAACCCCACATAAATTTTTCCTTAACACCACTCCTGGTTACTTGGATGAGGGCCCATGAAATATGGGAGAATGCCAACATGAACCTGCCATAGAAATTGGCAAGTCCCAGGAAGCTCTGAAGTTCGGTGAGTGTGATTGGAGCTGGCCAGTCATAGATGACTTGGATCTTGGATGGATCCACATGTACACCATGCTAATCAACGATGTAGCCTAGGTAATGGGCCCTGTCCATGCCAAAGGAGAATTTTTCTAAGTTGGTGTATAGCTTATGTTGTCGCATGGTGTGCATAACCTGTTGAATATGCTGCAAGTGTTTTGCCCAAGAATTTCTGTAAATGAGCATGCCATCTAGATACACCACTAAAAAATTATTGGTGAATGGTCGCAAGATATCTTCCATCATCCTCATGAAAGTGGCTGGAGCATTTGTCAAACCAAAGGGCATGAAAAACCATTCAAAAATACCTTCCTTTGACTTGAAGGCAGTCTTCCATACATTTGTCTGTTCTATCAGGACCTAGTGGTATCCAGACTTCAGATCAATCTTACTGAAGTATTTGGCCTCAATGAAATGATCAAGGAGGTGTTCGATTCGGGGAATCGGGTACTGGTTTTTGACTGTGATTTTATTTAGAGCCCGGTAATCAATGCAGAGTCGCCAGGTTCCATCTTTATTCTTTACCAACATGATTGGGGTCCCACAAGGTGATGTGCTAATATGGATGTGCCCCTTGTGGAGAAGTTCTTGGATCTACCACTTGATCTCCTCATTCTCTAACAAAGTGCGACGATAGACTAGCCTATTAGGTAGCGGTGTGCCTGTGGTCAGATCGATGGGGTGCTTGACCCAATAGTGCAGAGGTACCCTGATAGGTGAGGAGAAGATATCCAAGTATTCTTCCATTAACTTATCCACTTGCTTCTTCTATGTGGAGAGGTCAGCCATAGATACCTTAGATGTGGCTGCGATCATTCACTCATTCTAAGAGAGAATCATGAAGAAGAAAAACTTCCCCGTCTGACAAATGACCTTCCTACATTGCTTGGTAGAGATCAAGGAAATAGAACTAGGTGGGACTGCCTCGTGTATCGTGTACAATTTCTTGTTCAAAGTAATAATAACACTGCGAGGCTAGACTCACATACATGATTATGTTTCCATAAATATGGTTGGCCAAAAAGAACATTGCACACTTCGATAGGGAAACATCACACAATACCTCGTGTTTGAAGGGATTGATACCATATGAGAGGCGACATTGTTGGCTGGCATGGATGTCACTTCCTTGGTGGAGCCATCCGATGGTGTAGGGATATGGGTGTGACATTGTCGGCAGGGCTAGTCACTTGACAAGCTTTGCTGAGATGAGGTTCTTCTGGATACCTCTATCAACGACGAAGTGCAACAAGGTACCCTTCACCCACATTTGTGAATGAAAAAGGTGTTCACCTTCCTCTGGATCGACTGGTTCACTGGGATGGAGCTTGGTGGTAGAAATAGTAGCATTGGGTTCTACGTCAATGATCTGTTTCCCCCTTTCTGGTTTTGACTCAAAGTCAGAACCCACATCTAATTCATAAGCTTTCACCTCAGCCACCAATGACTGTTTTGAGAGAAAATTAATAGTGTTATTTGAGGGGCTCTTATGGTATTCACACCACTTCCGGATGACTTTCATTGTCTTTCTAGTGTCCTTATTTGCTTGTGGACAAGACTGGTTGTCCTAAGGCTATCCTTATTTTCTCTATCCTTGGTTCTGTATGTTGGGTCCACCCTTTCTTGGATTTTGATGTGAGGGGTTCCCAAGCCTAAATTGTTGTGTCTTTTGTTTGATCTTCTGCTCGATTTTGGGGTAGGCCACACCTAAGGATGAGATGTCCAAAAGATCCATTTCATCTTGGATGTATCTATGCAAACCGCAATGATACTTGAGCACCAAATGTCTCTCAAAATATTTGATACCCAAATTGGTGCGCAAGGTATGGAAGATATTTGTGAACTCAGGAACTGCTTGGTCTCTTTCCTACAGCAGTGTGGTCCATTTTGTGTACAGGTCATCATAACTTCCAACATGGTAGTATTGATCCTTAATAACATCCCTGAAGGACTCCTAGGTGAACACAACTATAAATAATGAGGGTTCCTCTGTTTCCTTTTTCTCATAGAAAGATTCCCACCAATATTTGAAATGCATAACGAATTTGAGTAGCGAAAAAATAATATTTTCTCTATTCGAGAAGTTGTGGACAGAGAAATACCCTTCTAGCAGATTCAACCATTTGTTTACAGAATCTGGGTCTATATGAACTTCAAATATAGGAATATCGAAGTTGGTTTGTACCTTGAAGGGGGCGATGCCTCTACTTGAGGAAGGTGCATCACCTGTTGGTAGCCACTGAAGGATTTGCACAAAACTATCCATCATCGCATTCCTTTGTTGCGTGACGACTTCCTTGAGAAATTTTTTGAAGGGATATCTGTTGTGGGTGGGAATCCCTGCTACAAACTAGCACTTAGGGTTTTATCATGCATGCAGAAAAGACCTAAAGATTCCTACTTTTTACTATCATCCCAAACCTAATCCCCATTATTCTTAAGCAAATACATAGTTAAGAAGATCAAGTAAACATACCTTTTTTTCGACGTTTGATATCAATCCCTCTTAACTCTTGGTCACTCTTTGACTGCAACTCTCCTCCCAAGGCTGACCTGCATTCACAAGGGAAAAAAAAAGAACTCCACATGCATTTGATCTACAGATTAATGGGTTAGAGATTTAATCAACATGTACGCAATAAACAATGAAAGCTCATATGGTGGGATGGGAAAAGTATTTCTTTATTATTAACTTCACTAAATCAACTTACAATGATGAAGCTGACCACTGCTCCAGGCATGGGTGATTTTAGGGGCGAAATTTCGCCCATGGGCGAAATTAGGGGGTTTGGAATTTTGATTGGGCGAATTATTTACATGGAGTGGTTTGAGGGATTTCCAAATATATAGCCCCAAGTTTATTTTCAAAAACTTATATATATAACCCTTAGCCCATGGATATTTGTGAGGGAAGAGCATGGAAATCCATTTTCGCCCCTTAAAATTCGAACTAGATCCTCCCATTCGCCCCGATTTTCTGGTAAAGGCAATGATTATGAGGTATTTCGCCTCCAT
>ML803828.1:16053-59781 GCA_009831015.1 Picea engelmannii | reverse complement strand
ACTAAAATATTCGCCAAAAAATTATATATACATTTTATATTATTGATAAAATAGCCCTCAATTTTTCCTATGTATCATGGGGATTCGCCCATTTATTATACATATAAATTTAGGGGGGGTTCTTAAAATCACCCCTGGCTCCAGGAATCTAGTCCTGGGCTCCTCTTTTACTGTGCACCAACTGCTAACACACTTGCTTCTCTTCTTCATTGAAATCACAAAATGGTTGCAGAATCTTGGGCAAAGGGGAATACGAATTCGGGTGGAGTTTCTTTACTATGTTTTTCCTCCTTTCAAATGGGACCCTTACCCCTTATTTTATAGGAAAGAAGGAGCTAGGTATTTGGTCGAATGACTGGCCATGCACGAATGAAAGGTTTAGTTAACTTGCCCAAAGCTGTGTGTTTCATCAACAACTTTCCTTTTTTCATTCTTTTGAAAGTCCACGCGGACTGTAGTGGGTCAGCTAGCATGGACACTGTAGATACACGTGGGATGTAGTGGAGCAGGGTGCGTGGGACTTTAAAAATGGAGTTTCTTAGAAGAGTGTTCAATAGTGGCTTGACAAAGAAGGAATATGAGATGGCTTGATGCCAGGTAATCATGTTTGGTGAAAATTAGGGTTATAACAGATGCCCCCTAATGTGTGAGGTCAGAAGAGCATCTGATGGATGAAATACATTATCAATCTTCACCAACGTTCTAAACAAGTGAGCCCAAGGACCAGGAATCGGGAGGTGCCATATTCAAAATAAAAATTGTCTCACCGAGGCGGGCATACCCATGCTCGGGATGAAATAAAATCATGGCTACCAATCAAATAAACTGTAGATCCATGTCATATAACTATATAAAGTGTAGCCGCGAGAAATACATAACGGAGCTACATCTCAAAATCAAAAAAGATATACATGTATAGTATCCATCTTCTAGAAGCTGATAAGGCCTGATGGCTGGAGATGATGTCTTCATAGCTTGATCATCAACTTCAAAATCTTCAAAAATCTAGTAGGAGTGTAATATAAGTGTACGAACTCACTACCCAGAGGTCTTCGACAGCTCGTCAGTCATGGACTAGAGGATCTTGATGATCAGACTAGAGGCTTCATTGATTTTGAACAAAGACTTGATTGTACTTTCGGGGTGGCCGGGTATGAGGGAAAGAGACAAAATGTAGAGGGGCCGACTCAGGTTTGGTAAAAAATTCCCTTGGACAATAGAACGACAAATGATGAAACTCAGGCAACATGGCATTGACATAAGTTCACGATGCAGGGGGCAACGTAAACTCTCCATATGTTTGGAATAATAACCAAATGGAGGAGCACACAACTCTATGTAGCGAGAACAACTTCCTAAGGTCATATTAAATCCTAGGGCTTGACGGACAAACGAAAGGATGTGCTTTATCCAAGGGCAACTCATTGTGCTGCCAATACAAAGAAAATACTTTTCCCTTCCTCTTTTTGGGGTATCTTTGATTTTTTTTGTCTTTTCAATAATTTTGGAAAGAGAATAAAAGAAGGCTACGTTACAAAGGAGGAATGAGTGTTGCAAACATACGAATTCGAGGCACAAGGACAAGAATGATGTTCAAAGAAAGGACACTAGGAAAAAATCCCTCCTGCGGCCAAAGGTGTCAAAACGCAAAGGCAAAGTGCTACATGGCTTGCGTATAAGGCATGTTTCAGATGGTTTGGTTGAGAGAAACATGGAGCTAAAATTAGGCCAAAGACGCAGGTATGCAAATGCGATTAATAATACACACAATGGTAACGCCCTTCGATGTAAGTTTAATGAGCCCATAGAAGGTAAGCTCGATGGTTTTTCATATTTAAAGAGTCTGAAAAAATGTAAAAGGAGACTCCGATGGGCTACCTTTTTCGAAGGTAGTCTAGTCGGTTCGAAAAAAGGGGTAAACTAGCACTGACAAGATGTCTATTAAAAACTATTTTAACGAGTGTGATAAAGACAAGATCACTCGACAATTTTTTCATTTTTAAGGAGTCTGAAAAAAGATTAACTATGGACTCCATCAGGAATGTTCTTCTGGACCATTTTAACGAGTGTGAAAGAATAAGGTCACTCGACGATCTTTCCAATTTTAGGGAGTCTGAAAAGAGCTTAACTATGGACTCCATGGGGGTTCCTTTTTCGTAAATTTAGTCCCTCAAGCACGAAAAATGTTTAAAATTATACCTGAGAGTACTCTTTTAAATAACCGAGGTTTCTAGAGTATACCTTTGTTCGTACAATTGACCATTCAGACCGAAAAAGGGGTAAACTATCACTGGACATACGTGACTTCAAATTTCAGTTTAATGAGCGTGAAAGGCCACAAGATCGCTCGACAATATTTTCATGTTTAGAGGGTCTGAAAAGGGATTAAAAGAAGACCCGTGGGGGCTACGACTCATGTATGAAACTGGTTCAAGTAGAGTCCACTGCTAGGCTCAGACCAAGAGTCTCTTCGATATTCAACTTGGAAAGTCTCCCAAAAGGGAAGAAAACACAAACCACTGTGTAAGTCCTCCCTTAGTATAGAAACCGTAGTCATGGCTTCAAGGATAGCCTCATCTGAAGGAAATTCAAAATCCGAGAAATCACGCAAATGAGGGTCAAAAGTCCCAAAGGGTGAATTAAGTTGACCATACTCCATATGACGATGGAGGTTCTGACTAGGACTGGCAGATTCTATCAGCAAAGAATCACAAGCACGAGGGCTTGAGGATCTACAAACAATGAGATCAGACTCAGAATGATACTCAAGACTACTTGGACCAAGAGGGGGAAACAAGGGCTCCCATGCCCCCATTGGATAATCCAATGGATCAATTGCTGAGACTAAGTCTCGGGAAGGCCAACATGATTTCACAGGTTCCTTTTCAGAATCAATTGAACATCGAGGATAAGATTCCACATAATTAACCCGTGGCGGGGTAGAGCGTACACGAACTCTAGGAACATATAAAGGGGTAGTCTGAAATAATTCCGAATTAGGATGGTGATTATCAGATGACAGCTGGTCGATAGTGACAATGATTCCATTGTGAGGGAAATGCATCTATCGAAAGAGCGTAGATACCACAACATTCATAGCATATACATAAGCATGCCCGAGAAGCATATTGAAATCTAACGGGCCTTGCACCACTATAAAATCGACGCAGACAATCTTCCATCCTAACGAGATAGGAAACTGAGGAAGAATCCCCAAACATTCACTAGAACGTCTGTCAAAAGCCAACAACTCATGCGAAGAAGACACAAGATTGGGAGATCCAAAGAATTTCCAAACCGAGGAGGATAAAATACTTGCAGAGGCTCCTTCATCCACAATACATCAATAAATGTTTGTTGAATTAAATTCAACCCTTATTTGAAAAGGTGCGGCAGAAGGAAGACTAGGCTCAACAAGGTCATTCCAATCAAAGGAAACCATCCTAGGGCTTGGAGGGGGCATGCTTGGAACGAGCAGAATGCCCCCTTGTTCTGAAAGTATTGAACTGGAAATGATAAAAACATAGTTGGTAGAGACGTCACTCCCCAAAAGAAGAGTGGGATCATCCGATGACTGCATCGGCATGAACACTTTCACAACCAATGGATGAATAGGCTGCGATATTACATGGTCTAAAGGCACCTTACCCCCCAAAAGAGGAACGGGATCAGGAGATGACTGCATCAACATGAACAATTTCGCAAGCAATGGATGAATAGGTTGTGAGAATACATGGTATAAAGGCACCTCACCCCCCGAAAGAGGAGTGGGATCAGTCGATGACTGCATCATCATGGCCACTTTCTCAGCCAATGGCTGAATAGGTTGAGAGAATACATGGTCTAAAGGTACCTCACCCCTCAAAAGAGGAGTGGGATCAACCGATGACTGCATCGACATGACCACTTTCTCAACCAATGGATGAATAGGCTAAGAGACTACATGGTCTAAAGGCACCTCACCCCTCAAAAGAGGAGTGGGATCAGCCGATGACTGCATCGGCGTGACCACTTTCTCAACCAATGGCTGCATAGGCTGAGAGACTACATGGTCTAAAGGCACCTCAGTCCCCAAAAGAGGAGTGGGATCAACCGATGACTGCATCGACATGACCACTTTCTCAGCCAATGGTTGAATAGGCTGAGAGACTACATGGTCTAAAGGTACCTCACCCCTCAAAAGAGGAGTGGGATCAACCGATGACTGCATTAGCGTGACCACTTTCTTAACCAATGGCTGCATAGGCTGAGAGACTACATGGTCTAAAGGCACCTCACCCCTCAAAAGAGGAGTGGTATCAGTCGATGACTGCATCAGCATGACCACTTTCACAACCAAAGGCTAAATAGACTGTGAGGAAACCTCAGAAGACTCAGAATCAGAAGAGCTTGCAGACAAGGACCACAATATTTTTACCTCTGGAATGCCAGGGCACAAATGAGTAAGGTGTTCTCCCTTGTAAATCTTACACAAAAAATTAGGCTTACGTCCTATTAGTATAGGTTTCTTAACAGAATCGATGCCCCCAACATGACTAGCAGTGGCTGGTTTCACATCTCCAACATGACTTGCAGAGGCTGGTGATGGGTCGATAACTTGACTTGCAGAGGCTACAAACCTATTACCAGTATGAATAGCAGTGACTGGACTCTTTCCCCCAGCATGACTTATAGAGGGTGGGTGATTTCCCCCAACATAACTTGTAGAGGATGGGTGATGGTCTTCAATGTGACTTGTAGAGGTTGTCGACCTATCTCCAACATGACTCACAGAGGTTGGTGATTTCTTCTTCCTATTCTTCCTCTTTCTATTTCGTTTAGAATTCTGATTACTAGTAACTGTACTTTCACCAGAGGCAGGAGAAGGAGGAAGAGAAGACTTTATTGATGAAGAAACATCAACAGGGTGCCCATGACTCAAGGTGCTTAATTTAGAAGCATCAAGAGAATTCAAGACATTTGGAATGGTACCCAACCAAACCGGTAGTCCCACATTCAACCCAGGAATGTACAAAGTGGCCATCAAAGGGACACCAACATTTCCGAAGAAAGGAAAAGCACAAGAATCCCCTTGCGAAGGGGTTCCTTGGTTGGTATCATCGAGTACTTTAGCCATGAATATATTATGCATAGGTTCTCCCTTTGCGGGATCATTCAAGTCCATAAAAGTATCACACACTGACTCTGAAGAACCAATGTTATAAAAAAAATGCCTATAAAGAGGCGGCTCCACATTTCTAAGAGGAAGACTGAAAAGTCCTCTCAACTGGTGGAATGGGCGGTCTACCACCCTAGGTTAGAGACCCAAAGCCACAACTGACTAACTCACTATGGAAAACTAGAGAGCATAGAGCACACACTAAAAGTTCCTAAAGGAAAATCAAGCAAACGAATAACTAGTTGGAAGAACAGTTACACCAACCAACACTAGAGGTACTTACTGGTGCAAGTGCAATTCGAATACGAAAGCACCCTCCAGGTATACTCTACAAAGCGTGGCCCAATGTCTTCCCCAGGTATTGTGGTATACCCTCGCGGTCACCTGTGTAAGTCCTTAAAATAAAGGCAACTAGGTTGCCATCTCATGAACAATCACCAGGCAGGTACAGTCGACAGTTGGGTGGACCGCAATGAGTAGGGTATCAAGCCTGAAACCTATCAAGGGTATCGAAAGCAAGTGTTCTGGAAGACGTCTGAGGACCTCAAATGGATTTGAGACCCACGAATATCTGTGGAAAATGTGATCAACGAAATCCCAAGACAAGTCCTCTATATATGTTCCCCACTATGCTTGGTCTGGCTTTGGAGGGGTTATCTCCGCTACCTTTCCACACACGACCTCATGTTTATCCCCTGTGTTAGAGGGAGGTCCTAGATAATTTCCACGTTACTGGAATTCTACACTCCTTAGCATAGACTCGTATGTTTGTTTTATAGCCTTGAATATTTTCCTCTCCAACCTAAATCAAGGCTCTAGCCTAATCTAGTTGATGGACCCTACAAACATAAAGTATAGTAAATTTTAATTAATGTTCTTTTTACTGGCTTGATTTACTCAAAAGGGTATGGTAGTGCAACTGTTGGTGTTAAGACTCTTGCAAAAAATGATGAAACTTATATGAACACTGGCAAATAATGATTATATATATATATATTTGAAATGCTTTTAAAATTAGAAGAAACCACAACGCTATGCTAATTTCTTTTTCTTTTTCAAATAACAATGGAAAGAAAATGCCAGGAAAGAAAGAGATCTAACAAACTAAGTTTTTTTTTTTATATTTTATTCCAATCAAATCATAAATAACAAAAGATTCTAAAAGAAACCGATGAATGCATGATTCATGCCCCCCCAAAATAAGTTAAAAAAACTAGGAAACACAAAAAATCTTTTAAATGAAAAAGCAAGCTATGTTGGAATACAAACTAGGCTAAAATTGCTTATGACAGAGATCATAAAGAAACAAGAAAAACCTGGGAAGTAAAAACTTGACAGGGAAGAGGACGATTGCCTGCTCACAATTTTCTAGATAGACACGCGATTGTCACTTCAACAGCCAGCGTATGCACGCAGGCTGCCCAAAGATAGGATGCGTATGCACGCATGTAGGCCCACTATGGGCCACATGTGCCTTTGTTTATCCTCAAAATAAGAAAGACAAGAAACTAATCTTAGGAAGGGAGTACTGGTATTGAGAACCAGAATCCCTTGAAGACACATAAACTTACTTTGACAGAAAAAGATGCAAGGAAAAAGCTGATCTGAGGTTTTTACTTGACTATGGACTGTTTAATCAGAGACCTAGAAGGACCCAGAAGATCCCTGAGAAGGATCACTTCTGCAGGGGAGAGGATGACTGCCTCTTCCTGAGAAGGATTTCCTGGGTTATCAGACATGCAGCTAGCACTTCATCAGCAAGCGTATGCATGCGGGATGTGTGAAGGTTAGGGTGCATGTACACGCATGCAGGCCTTACATAGGCCGCATGTACCTCTATTACTTCCCGAAAATAAAATGTAGCCAAGCAAAGAAAGCAGGGAGTACTGGTATGGAAGACCAGAATCCCTACTAGATCAGACTCTTGCAGAAACTCAGAAAAAAGGTGATGAAACCAATTTTTAAAAATACCCAAAAAAGACTCCCGGAAAACCCTACAGATCCCCAGTATGGTCACCAATTATGTTGTGGGTGGGAATCCCTCCTACAGACTAGAACTTAGGGTTTTATCATGCATGCATAAAATACCTAAAGATTCCTACTTTTTACCATCATTCCAGACCTAATCCCCATTATTCTTAAGCAAATACACAGTTAAGAAGATCAAGTAAACATACATTATTTTCGGCGTTTGATATCGATCCCTCTTCACTCTTGGTCTCTCTTTGAATGCAACTCTCCTCCCAAGGCTGACTTGCATTCACAAAGGACAAACAAAGAACTCCACATGCATTTGATATACAGATTAATGGGTTAGAGATTTAATCAACATGTAAGCAATAAACAATGAAAACCTCATATGGTGGGATGGGAAAAGTACTTCTTTATTATTAACTTCACTAAAGCAACTTACAATGATGAAGCCGACCACTGCTCCACGAATCTGGTCCTAGGCTCCTCTTTTATTGTGCACCAACTACTAACACACTTGCTTCTCTTCTTCATTGAAATCACAAAATGGTTGCAGAATCTTAGGCAAAGTGGAATATGAATTCAGGTGGAGTTTCTTTACTATGTTTTTCCTCCTTTCAAATGGGACCCTTACCCCTTCTTTTATAGGCTAGAAGGAGCTAGGTATTTGGTCGAATGACCGTCCATGCATGGCCAAAAAGTTTATTTAACTTGCCCAAAGCTGTGTGTTCTGTCAATAACTTTCCTTTTTTCGTGCTTCTGAAGGTCTACGCGGGTTGTAGTGGGTCAGCTAGCATGGAAACTATAGATACACGCGGGCTATAGTGGAGCAGGGTGCGTGGGCCTTTAAAAATGGAGTTTTTTAGAAGAGTTGTTTAGTAGTGGCTTGGAAAAGAAGGAATATGAGATGGCATGATGCCAGGTAAGCATGTTTGTTGCAAATTAGGGTTATAACAATATCTTGTCATGTCGAATTTCTTTTCTCCCTCCATGAGAGGTCGCTTGGGCATGAAAGAGATTTTTTCCTCAAGAGAAACAAGCTCGAGACCTAATTCTTTGTACCTTGACCCCATTGGGGACGTGCATTAAGAACGATAAGGAGCAGACCGCTCTGATAATAGTGATCCAAATTTTATGAGTAGAACGAAATGATTACATATTATTATCAAATATTCTTAGCACAAAATAACAGATATACATTAAAATTAGTTTCTATTTAATAAGGAAATAAGATGAAACTATAAAATGGAGCGGAAAACAAGCTTGCTAGAATGTTGGTGGCTTATCTATGAGAATAGATGTGACGATTGTGCTCATTCGCAAGAAGATGATTACAATGAGGCCATGGAGGCCTTTTTACAATAAAAAAGAATGTAAAAAACCCTAGACATCCAAAAATGTAACCCTGAGAGATGAAGCACCAAAAGTCATGTGGGCCCCGTTTGGGTAAGTTAGTACATCAACTTCCCGATGTCATAACTTTTGCATATGATCTTCATTTTAGGTGCATGATAGCCTGTTGGAAATATCTATCCGAGGAATACACATGCTTCCGTTAGAATTTGACTCCTCCGCAATTTGATTGTGTTGAGCCGTAAAAACGTTGTTTAGGGCCTCAAAACGACCCTGGAAGTCAGGGACCTGAAAACTAGGAAAAAGCTGCCAAACTGGAAAACTGCCAAAATGAGCCAGTTGGAATAGGTGGGAGGCCACCGAAATCCATTTGGATCACGAAAATTCATTTATTATGAATGTGTACTTGACAGGACTCTCAGGATGGATGACTCATGAAGGTCTAGAGACATATTTCAGAATGGATGACTCAGGTTGTAATGTTTTCCTTTGGACAAGAGCACGACATATGAAAAGACTCATGAAACATGTTATTGACATAAGTCTGTGGCACATGAGGCACCAAAAACTCTCCATATGTTTGGAAGCGTAACCAAAGGGAGGAGGACACAACTCTATCTAATGAGAACAACTTCCTAAGGTCATACTAAATCCCAATTCTTACAGAACAAATTGAAGGATGTGCTTTGTCCAAGGGTGACTATATTTCTGCTAGTCAAAGAAAATGTTTCCCGTTTTGAAATATTTTATTTTTTTGTATTTTTCATATATTTAATGATATTGAAAAAAGACGCTACGTTACAAAGGAGGAACGAGTGTCATGAGCAAGAAAACTAGTTCCAAGTGCATGGAACATACTGATTCTCAGTGCAAGGAGACATGTTCAAGATAGGGACACTTTGAAAAATTCCTCTATGGGTCAGGGTGTCAGATCGCAAAGGAAAAAAATGCTGCAAGGCCTACACCTAAGGAATTCTCTAAAATTTCAATAATAGAAAAATGGAGCTGGAATTAGGCCAAATATGCAAGAGTGATACATGCAATGCAATTACAGATTGACATAATGAGATTCCTTCAATGTAAAGTTTTATGAGCCCAAGGAAGGTAAGATCGCTAGTTTTTCACATTTAAAGAGTCTAAAAAACCAGTAAAAGAAGACTCTAAAGTGGTATTTTTTGTAAGTTTAGTCTCCAGGTCCTAAAAATGAATAAAATCATACCAAGGAGAACTCTTCTTGTGATCCAGATTATTTTCAGCACGAAATGAGAGTGGAGATATAATAAATAAATACACAGAGATATCGCAGATATTCAATAATATAAGAGAAATGTATCAGCAATACAACCATAAACACAAATATATAGTAATACACGATTTCTATTAATGAAAAAAATGTATAGAGACTATAAAAATATAGAGTGAAAGACTCGCTAGAATGGTGGCAGCTTATCTATGAGAAGAGATGTGACATCTACTCGCATTTGCAAGAATATGATTACAATGATGCTATGAAGGAATTTTTACAATAAACAGGAATGCAAAACCCCCATATAAATCCAAAAACCTAACCCTAGGAGATGAACCGCCAAAAGTCATGTGGGCCTCGTTTGGGTAAGTTAGTACATCAACTTCCCAGGGTCGTAACTTTTGCATACAATCTCTGTTTTAGGCGCACGATAGCCCATTGGAAAGGTATCGTCGAGGAGATTAATTTTGGAGGAAACATTGAAGGAACTTCCATATTTATCCGCATTTTGCCCAAAAAATCGTTTACGGCCTCAAAATGGCCCTGGAAGTTAAAAAATTGCTAAAAATAGTAAATTACCAAATTTGCCAGAAAATTGTTTTGAGCCAGTTGGAAAAGGTGTGTGGCCACCGATATCCACTTGGATCAATCCTCCCTCCTTAGGAATCAATGTTCTCCATTGTGTTGATTCCCTGAGGGAGAGGGAAAAATGTTTGCTGAATCTGAATCTTGGTGAGTTGTTTGAATTGCTGGAGACATTGTGTTTCTTAGTTTGTGGAAGTCTGTCACGAACCCATTGAGGCCGAGGCTATTCAACAAGTCGAGCTACATGAAAGGAAGGTGTGCAGAAGGAATATTTGCGCTTTGTTGCAACCTTGTTGACCTACTTCTATTGGATAGAAGGTGCTTGGGGTGAGGCTATAGTGGTTGCAGTGTCCTTCTATTCCCCTTTTGAACATATTGTGAAGAAGTTGAATTTTGCAGTATGAGATGCTACCTTGTGGCATTGTTTAGGTGGAACAATAGTCAAAACTACCTCTCGTATTCTATATAGATGACCCCGTAGAGAAACAATGACACTGCGGGGTCGAGACTCATAAACAACATGGTGTATCCACATATATGACTGGCCCAAGAGAACATCACAGACATCCAATGGGGAAACATCACATAATACCTCATCCTTGAAGGGTTGGATGTCGTAAGACAATCGACACTGCTGGCTAACACAAATATCTCATCCTTGGCAAAGCCACCTGATGTTGTATGGCTATAGGTGTGGTGTTGTTGACAATCCCAACTATTTAACGACCTCTGTTGAGATGAGGTTCTTTTTCTTCCACTATCAACAATAAAATGCAGTGGGGTCCCCTTCACCCACATCTGTGAATGAAAAAGGTGCTCCCCCTCTTCAGGATCTGTTGGTTCTTCTAGTTGAATTGTTGTGGTCACGACAATAGAAGTGGGGTCTGCGTCAATGATCCATCCTTTAACAATATTTTCAGAATCAGATTCCAAATCAGGGTTCGTCTCCTTGTCTTTGATCTCGGCCACCAATGATTGTTTTGAGTGACATTCATCGGTGTTGTGCCAAGGGATTTTGTGGAAATCACACCATTTTACAGTGTCCTTCTTTTTCTTCTCGTGACCCTTCTTTTCTTGTGGCTTGGACTAGTTTTCAGGAGACTATTTGTTAGGGTTGTCTTTGTCATACTTTGGTTGTTGCGGATTTGCAAACCTGAACTCTCATTTGTTCTGGTGCTTAAATTTCTTCTCGATTTTAACAACATATCAATAAGCAACATCGAGTGATGAGATGTCCATAAAATCCATTTCAGTTTGGATGTATCTGTGTAGAGCCCCATGGTCTTTCAGAACCAAATTTGGTTCAGAGTCCTTGATACCCATCTTGGT
This sequence comes from Picea engelmannii, assembly GCA_009831015.1. Lineage (NCBI taxonomy): Eukaryota > Viridiplantae > Streptophyta > Pinopsida > Pinales > Pinaceae > Picea > Picea engelmannii. Next base: position 48,139 of record ML803828.1, on the reverse strand, counting down.
GTGCAAGGTATGGAAGGTATTGGTGAAATGTGGAACTGCTTGGCCCCTCTCTTGCCGCAGTGTGGTCCATCTCATGTACTGGTCCTCATGGTTGCCAATGGGGTAATACTATTCGTTTACCACATCCACAAAAAAATCCCAAGTGGGATCGACCCCATATATTCCAGACTCCTCCGTGGAACTTTCTTCCCAGTAATTTTCCCACCAATGTTTGACATGGGGGAGATATTTAAGGAGTGCGAAGGTGATCTTTTCCTTGTCGGAAAAATGGTGAACAGAGAAATAACCGTCTAGCATATTTAACCATTTGTCTAGGGAATCCGCATCTATCTGACCTTCAAATATGGGAATATCAAAATTAAACTGTACCTTGAAAGGAGAGGTGCTTCCAAAGTGGATGTTTGATGAATATGCGCCTATTTCTATAGGAAGGAATTGAAGGATGTGGGAAAAATTCTCCATCATTTCATCCCTATGTTGCATGAGAGATTTCTCAAGCAACAGATTTATATGATCGTTTGCTCCGTCATTTTTCTTTTCTTCCACCATGGAGGGTTTCTTGGGCATGCAAGAGAGATTATTTTCAAGAGAGACAAGCTCGATACCCAATTTTCTATACTCGGACCTCATCGGAGACATGCATTGAAAAAAATGATCAAGAACAACGTGCTCTGATACCACTGATCTAGATTATTTTCATCACAAAATGAGAGCGAGGATATAATAAATAAATGCACAAAGATATCACATATATTCAATAATATATAATATATGTATCAGATATGAAACCATAAACATGGATATACAATAATACACGATTTCTATTAATGAAAGAAATGTACAGAGACTGTAAAAATACAGAGTGAAAGACTTGCTAGAATGGTGGCAGCTTATCTCTGAGAAGAGATGTGATGGCTACTCACATTCGCAAGAAGATGATTACAATGAGGCTCTGAAGGAATTTTTACAATACACAAAAATTCCCAAAACCCTAGACATCCAAAAACCTAACCCTAGGAGATGAAGCGCCAAAAGTCATGTGGGCCCTGTTTGGGTAAGTTAGTACATCAACTTCCCAGGGTCGTAACTTTTGCATACGATCTCCGTTTTAGGTGCATGATAGCCCATTGGAAAGTTATTGTTGAGGAGATTAATTTTGGAGGAAATATCGAGGGAACCTTCATGTTCTCCCCGTTTTCCCAAAAACGTCGTTTAAGTCCTCAAAATGGCCCCAGAAGTTAAAAAACTGCTAAAAATAATAAATTACCAAAATCCCCAGAAAACTGTTTTGAGCGAGTTTGAAAAGGTGGGTGGCCACCGATATCCACCTGGATCATCTTGTCACCGGGATGAGAGTATTCCATTTTCGTACATATTCTAGTCGTTCCGGAAAAGGGTTAAACTTATACGGAAATGACATCTCTTCAAAACCTTTTTAATGAGTGTGATAGAGAGAAGAGCACTCAACTATATTTTCAATTTAAGGATTTTGAAAAGAGATTAACTATGGAATCCCTCGTCCTTTTTCATAAATTTAGTCCCCTGATCCTGGAAAAGTATAAAACATAACTTAGGAGAACTCTCCCGATGAGACGTGTCTCCCGAGGAATATTTTTTTCGTGGTTAATATATTGGTCGTAAAAAAGGTTAAACTTATGCCAAATAGATGTTCTTTCTGGACCAATTAATGAGTGTGAAAGAAACAAGGTCACTCAGATATTTTCATGTGTAGGGAGTTTGAAAAGGGCTTAAAGAAGACTCCAGGGGGTTTCCTTTTTTGTAAATAATATCCAAGGCCCGAAAAAATTGATAAACCAAAATCAAGGAGAATGACCCTTTTTCACAAATTTAGTCCCTCATTCCCAAAAAAGGGTTAAAATTACACCTAAGAATAATCTCCTAGCGAACCGTAGCTCCTAGGGCGTATCTTTTTTGTAAAATTAGCCATCTAGACCAAGAAACGGGTAAACTATCACCAGGCAGATGTTCCTTCAAATTTCACTTTGACTGGCGTGAAGCGAAACAAGATTTCTTGACAATATCTTCAATTTTAGAGAGTATGAAAATATCTTAAAGAAGACACCAGAGGGGGCTCCTTTTCATATGTAATCTAAATGAGGCTAAAAAGGGTAAATAATCTCTCACTAGATATTTCTTTCATAGTTTAAGTGAGCTTGAAAGAAGACAAACCATGGTCTAGGGGAGTCCCATGGATATATTCCAAAAAAATGTGAATAAGAAGGATGAGGCTTCAACAAAAAGTCATGGTGGGACTAAAAGGGACTCCCAATCCTACAAAAGACTCATAGCATGGATGCTAGAATGCAACATAAGGATATACCTAGGGAATCCATGGAGAGGAAGACTCTACCACCTAATTACGTCACTTCTAAAGCAACATGCAAGGTTTTGTGTTGCACTTCGGTGGGATGAACCCTATGGAAAAGAGAAAATCGTCAATAAAATGAAAAATGAAAGGTGGTATAAACCTACCCTATATGAAATTGACAAAAACATAACTTCGTCACATGATGATATAAGTAACATCCATGCATTAAAAAATATCGCATCCAAAGCATATAAAATGTTTAAATGACCAAAAGATCACCGAGAGGAACCACAACATCCACCGAGCAAACAATAGGGAAGAATACGGGGCAAAACTAGGTCAAAAAAGTGTCAAAAATTATAAATAGAGGTGAAAGGGGTCATTTTCACCTTTGTAGTTTGAACATACTTAAAAATAGTAAAATCCCTCTTTCTTTAATTGCACATTCATAGAGCGACAATGGACGAAATTGACTCGTACTTGGACCAAGTAAGTACCCCTCTTCTCCTCTTGCAATTTCATTCATTTTTATGACTTTTAGAGGAATTTGGGGGCCACACACCCTAAATTTCCTAATGACTATGCATGTACTCGCACTATTCACGTGGATGTACGTTGGACGAGATACCCTCAGGAAGTGCACATATGTGACTGTCTTCAAAATAGGGCGCGTACATACTCAAAAAAGTGATAAAAAAAGGAACTGACTCCCAAATTATTGCATGATCCAGGATGCATGTGCATTGGAGGGAGAGAGAACATGAATAAGTATAGAAAAAGGTTGAAGATGACCTAGAGGCCATGGCTATGCTAAAAAAATGCAGAATGTGGAAATTCTTCTGCAGTCCTTTTATGAGAGCTCATTCGAGACTACTAAACCACTTGGTTGAGTATTGGAACCAAGGTGTAGAGACCTTTATGCTAGAAGGCCAATCTTTGACACCAACCATCGAGGACATCTAATTTCTGACCAATATTTCTAAGAGGGATGAGCTGGTGAACTTGATAAATTTCCCTCAAGGGAAATATAACATATCCCACTATGTTGACATGTATTGTGAAGCCGATACAGAAAAAGTAGTCTCTCAAGTACCTATATAGAAGATTACAAATATTTCCTTGAGAGTGGTGCTATACATGATTGGGTAGATTACTGGATCCACTACTCTCCATCAAAACTCTTGAGCTCAGATTCATTGTGCAATACAGTTTCTACAGTCAATGATATTTGATTTTAGCACTACCATGGTCAACTACATGAAGACACAATTGACATAGTGTAAGTTGAGGAAGAAGAAAAAATTTGGATGTGGGACAATAATATGTGCATTCTTCTTTGAAAGAGTGCCAGGCATAAGCTCGAAGGAGAGTGTACGATGTCACATAGCCTCCTTTACAACAATGTGTATATGGGACACTTTTATGCCTCACTAGGGATTAGGGGGGGCACGTGACTCATACGATGGCGAGTTCTTCTACTGGTGGAAATGAAAAATTCCTACCATCGAGAATTATCCATATTCGAATATTAGCTTCTTGAGAGACCTCGACATTCCCATTCCCCATGGCACATCACATGGAGAGATAGGTACATACTATCATTGTTTAATTTTTTAATTTTATTATGAGAAATAAAAAGTGTTTTTCGTAACCTCATAGTATTGAATCAAACCTGTTATGTACAGATGTGGGACCAATGCGGCCAACAAACTTCCCTAGGAATAGGCTTCGTCCTCAAGAACAGACCCATCTAGGAGGAGTCGTTCCAGTGTTAGGGCCATCGTTAGAAGAGGCTGAGAGAGTATTGAGGCAAGTAGAGAGGAACTTGATGGCCTTCACCTGTAGCGTGCCCATGGAAGAGATCAAGAATATGCCACCATCTATGCAACCTCATGTAGTAGGAATACCCAGGGCATGGGTCTAGTTGTTTCATCATCTAGCCAACGTTTTAGTGCATTATAGTAGGGACAATATGCCTAGATATTAGATCAGTACTGGACATCATGCATGCCAAGGAACCCATTTTTGTGTCTCTCTTATGTATTGAGGGCTTAAGCATGATGATGTATACTTGACACTTTTGAGGCCTGCGACCCAAATTTTATACCGTGACATAATTTTTGGACACATTATATATATTTGTATTTTTTCCTTATGGATTAAATAAATTTTGTACAAATATATTTACATGTGTGTGTATGTGTATGATTCTATATCTATATATGTGAAAGATGCCAATCTAAAACATGATTTTCCAATGCATCAACTAATTGATTAGAGCGTCTAGGAACATGAATATATGTAATATAATCGAAATAACATTCTAAGAGACGTACCCTAAGGAATCGTTAGTGTAGGGAGGGATCGTGGACACGATACACTCCATTTAACTCTGACACTACCAGTTGAGCATCTAGATGAACCTGGAGGTGAGAAATAACATGCGACAAAACATCACGTAGAAATTCTATTACAACACTATAATCAACAACATTATTGGTTGCTTCTCCTACACAATCATCTCTAGAAGATACCAACTAAATAGTGGGCGTGAAGATTACCCAAGATGCAGAAGAAAGCCTTTGAGTGTGTCAGCTGGCACCGTCTACAAAGCCAACATAAACCTTATATTCTCTTGACATCTACCACAATGTAGAAACACAATAAACTACACTTCCATAAGAAAAAAATATTTTAAAATATATAGATAATATATACACTATTTACAATAAGTCACACTCAGGTGACCAACCTTAGCATAATACTTCTTTAGATAAATCCCATTTATGGGCCCAGGCAACAAATTTCCTTCAAAGTCAACCAATTCATAAGTGACTTTTTCTAAAACTTTATTTATAATAAACGATCTGAACCACATGGGTTTAAACTTGCCTTCCCGAAAGGGATATTTATCTTGATCATAGACCAAGACAATATCACCTTTAGAGAAAACTCTAGGGAGAACTGACCAAACGTACTGACACTTGATGCAATGCTTATGAGCCTCGTTAGCCAAGGCTACATCCCGACACTGTTCATCGAGCTGCTCGAGATAGAGAAGATTGTATTCAAGTGCAATTGTGTTGGGCAGTAGTTCCACTACCAAATTGAGAGAATGAATCTGACACTCTATAGACAAGACTACCTCCATCCCATAAACAAGTTGGAAAGTAGAGAATCCTATAGAAGTCTTGAAAAAAGTTTGTCATGCCAAAAGTGTTGAGTATAACATCAAATGCCAATTCGACTTGGAGAATGGTATTAAGAGACTTATTGACAACCTCCACTTAACCATTCTCTTGTGGATAATAGGGTGATGAATTTTCTTGTTTAAACCCTATCTTTTATGTTGACTCAGTCATCATCTTATTTTGAAAGTGACTTCCATGGTCAGTGACAATCTCTTTCGGTATACCGAACCTAGAAACTATTTGGTTGAAAACGAAGAGTGCCATTGTTTCCCCATCATTTCTAAATGTTGGCATGCATTTGATCCACTTGGTGAAGTAGTATACTTCCATAGTTATATAAATATACCCCCTAGCAGAAGATGGATGGAATGTAGTGAAATAAATTCCCCACTTAGTGAAGGGGCAAAAAAAAAATAACATGAAACATAGAAGCAAGGTGTTCCTGCATATTCCAAGTGAATATTTGACATGGGTGACACTTCTTAACCACCTCTATACAATATTTGATTAACAAGGGCCAAAAGTATCTAAAATGAAGGATTTTTTGGCCTAAAGCGAACCCAAACAAGTGACCGCCACATGATCCAGTGTGGAAATTATTTAGCACAAGCTCTGCTTCCCCATGAGTTAGACAATGACGAAGAACATAGTTGACTCCTAGATGATACACAATGTCATCAATGATAAGATAATTTATTGCTTGATGGCGTATCTGTCGACACTCATCACGAGAAGTAGAGGGAGGCCACTTCAAATTCTGAAGATACACAAGTATATCTCCATACCAAGGGTCAAAATATGCGATAAGGAATAGATCCTCATTGATCAATGACTCTTCAAGAGAATCTTTGCCACTCTCAATTGGAAGTTCCAAAATTAACTTTGCAAAGACCAAATATTTCTTGGACTTCGTTGAAATAACGTCCAAATTGAATTCTTGAAGCATAATGATGCACCGACTAATATTCCTGACGATGATACATCATGTCAACACGTACTAAAAAGGATTAACGACGACCATGGTGGTGGTCTTACGAAGTAGAAAATAATGATGAAACCTTTGGATGACATGAACAATTTCCAAAGCCAGTTTCTCAAAATGGGTATAGTTGCATTCTGTTCCAACTAAGATTCAACTAAGGTAGTAGATAATTTCTTCCTTGAGTGCGTCATCCTCCTGAACTAGGACCATATCGATGGTGGATTCTACTGCAACTAAGTATAAAAAGAAATATTTTCCATAATGAGGTGGGATGAGCAGAGGGGAAGACATTAGGGAAATTTTCAATGGTTCAAAAGAGAGTTGAGCGCTTCATACCAAAATAATGGGACCCCTTTCTTCAAAATACGCATGAACCCCTTAGTGATTTCGACATAGTTAGCAATAAATTGTTGTAAGAAGTTAGCTTTCCATTGGATACTCTGAAGCTGAGGAACTATGCGTGGGGGAGGCAATTGAAATATTGCCTCAAACTTAAGAGGATCGACCATGATCCTTTTGTTGGACACGATAAATCCCATTAAATGTCCCGATGTAACACAAAAACTACACTTGTTTGGATTCAAGTGAATCCGGTAGTAGCGATACCTATCAAAAATAAGTCGAAGGTGAGTAGGATGATATATTCTCTTGTAAGAACATTATGCAAGATCATCAAGATATGCTTCGACTATATGTTTAATGTCATGAAAAAAGAGAACGACATAGCCTGATGGAAAGTAGCTACAACATTTTTTAGTCCAAAAGGCATTTTCTTATATGCAAAGGTACCCTAAGGACATATAAAAGAAGTCTTATGTTGATCCTCGGGCTTGATCTGAATTTGATTAACCTTGAGAAATCGTCCATAAAGGAAAAAATTCACAACCCACACATTCATCGATAATACAATCAATGAATGGGTTAGGAAAGTTATCTTTCACGCATGTCTTTTTCAAATCGTGGAAATCCATGCACACTCAAATTATACCTTTATTTTTATTGACAAGAAGAAGATTTGACACCCATTTTGTTAATTGAATTGGGTAGATGAAACCAACCTTAATCAATTTCTCTACCTCATCTTTATTGGCCACTTCCTTTCAAGGGTTGACCAGGTGAAGCTTCTGCCAAACTGGCTTAGCATCAAGATAAGTTCTAATTTCATGTTCAACAATACGAGGGTCAATTCCTAGGATTTTCTCATATGACCAGGAAAAAACATAGAAAAATTCTTTAAATAAATCAACATACACTTGAATATCCTTGCGGGAACAATCTTCTCTGATGAAAACATTTTCGACGACACTAGGGGTTTTGGAGATTTCAATTGGAATCACTATATTCTCCATGTTTCCTTCAACATATATTTCATGCGTTTCCAAAGGTTTGATAGGGAGAGTGTCATCTCTAGTCATGGTCGAAGTAAACTCTCTTCCTTACACTCTCCTAAGCTCGAGTAAAAAGTATGATCTATGATGAAGATCATCCCAAGGTTTGTCTTGACTTTTCATTGCCTCTAAAATATCCTTGTCAAAAGGAAATACCAAGTCCAAAGTATCTTGCAAAGTAAAATACTCTTGAGCCCAAATAGGATCTAGAACATGATCTATCTCTTGAGGGGGAGTTGGATCAGAGTTGGACGAGGTTTGCTGAACAATACTGTACGTGACCTTAGATGTGGATAAGGGCATATCCATGCCAGGATTCCCTACCCCTTCCATAGAAGCTGATGGGGAAGGTAACATCCATAGATATTTGAAATAAGTCATTCGAAATGAAGTCACTCAGAAAATCACAACCTTAGGCTGAACAAGGACAACTGAAATAAAATTAATATCATTCGAAGGCGATGTAAAGTCAAAATTTCCCATCAAATATGGAAATATTCCAACACCTAATTTGACAGTACCTTGCTGCAGGTTATCAATCATCGGGACCGTGGATTCCCTTGATGAAGGGTCAGGTCGAGAGAAGGAAAATTGATCAACGACTACTATCCTACCTTCATGAGGAAAGCATAGTACTTGAAATATGGAGGATACTACCATTGTCATTGCGTAAGTCCAACTTTGAGCCAACAAAAGGTTGTAGTCGAGAGGCACATCGACTACTTCGACCTTGACACACATAGTTTTTCCCTCCAACTGCATGGGGAAGGAGGAAATTATTCCATGCAGTCTAAAAGAATGGCTTTCAAATGCAAATAACAATGTAGGAGACATAGACAACTCAGGTTGACCAATATCCTTCCAACATGCCAACGACATAACGCAAGTTGATGCACCCTCTTCTACCACTGTGTGGAAAATATTCTGTGTCAACGATTTCATGGCATAAACCACTACTATCTGAAAGGTGACTTGGTGAGGAAAATGAGGTTTATGATTGGAAGGGTAAAAAATGATATATCTTGAGTTAGCTGGCTCAACAACACCTAAAGTAGACAATAACGATTTTCTCCACAAGGGGAAACTCTGGAGGACCTCTAGAGCAGACATCACACAAGATTTTGTGCAAGATCTTCAATGACATAGTAGTTATGAGAAGCCCTTGCAATTGGATTATGAGAAGATTTATTAAATGCACCTTTGGGGATGTGAGTCACTGTTTCTCCCATTATCTTCTCGATATGAAGAGGAGGAATTAGGTCAGGAGATTATTTTCCTTCTCAGTAGATTCAAGAATTCTATAATCATGGGCCTTGGTATGAAGATGAGAATCCACTCTCATCATGTACACATTTTCAGATCCAGTGTTAGAATTAAGAGTGGAGGCACTCTGATTTCCCCTAGGCACGTTTTTGGATGAGGAAGCCTGTGTCAAATTCTTCCCTTGAGGGAAAGGGTTAGTTAACACAATAGGTTTCTACTGTGCCAAAATATTTTGGGCTTCCTCCATCCGAGGGAACTGATGAGTTAGGTGGTCGTCTGTGCAAAGATTACATGGGAATTTAACCTTCTTATTTTCATTTTAACCCTCACCAACATTGTTAGAAACCTTTTCATCATTACCCACATTACCATTCTTTCCCTCGCACTTTATTTTCCCCTTGAACTATTGTTTATCCTTGGGTTTGTCATCTTCATCGTGTGTGCTTTAGACGTGAGGGTGGCAGGGGTAGCCATACTAGAAGTCTGGTTGCCCATAGTATGTTGTAGCGATAATTGCTGCATTTGGTTGGAAAACCGATCTATGGGATTTATTTGTACTAAGCCCACAATAGCATCGACATGAGGTGAAAATTTTGGTTTTGTCAAGTCAAAGTTTGACTGAAGTGCGTTAGGAATAATCTCATAAAGCATGCAATATTGAAAATAGATCAATTCCAACTGTTGAGCCCTCATTATAGCCTCTTTTTCAGAAAGGACTCTGAAAGTTACAACGTCTTTAGAAACACAAGGAACCAAAGATTTTAGGAACCACTCAAGCAAAAATGAAGAAGGGTCTTTTACTTTAATTAATATCTTACGATGACACCATTATCAGATATGATCAGATATATGCACAACCTTAGTCTGCTCAAAATTGGCCAACAACTCAGTTCCGACATTGTATCTCATCGGTAGCTAAAAATGGTTTAAGAAAACCATCACTAGATCATTAAAGTAAGAGTACTTTGAGCAATTGAGCTCAATATACCACTTCGCAACACCCCCTATGAGAGTGCATTGAAACAATTGTAGTTTAATAGAGTCATCATTCAACGAATTGGAGGAGCACCATAGGTGAAAATTTGTAACATGAACACCTAGATCTTCATCAGTCTTTCCTTCAAATTTTGGAATATCTGAGGTCAACGTAGTTGGCATAGGAGGCCAACATGGATAAATAGGTTCATTTAATAACCTTGACAAGTCTGGAAAATAAAGAGTTGCTAAAAAAAGTAACCTGGGTTGTGGCAGAGTTAAAGGAAAAGAGGAACCTGGATATTGGCTGGCACGAGGTTGCCATAAAAATTTTTCCTCCTGACCAGTTTTCTGGTAAAAGCCAGGGTTTCCTTGGCCAGTGTAAGGGACCTGCACACTATTCTGCATCGTAGATGAATTCTAATAGTTTGATGACATACCTTGAAAGGGGATTTCCCCCTGCATGGTATTACAAAATCCTTGGTTGAGGTTTCCCCAACTGATCCCCCTGGTATAGGAACTAAACCTTGCCCAAGGTTCCACTGAATGTGGGAGGGGATGCCCCCAATTGAAATACCTTGCATAGTTATAGAACCCTATCTAGGATTTACAAGACCTTGAAAGGAAGTGGTTCATGCCATCATTCCTTGTGAAAGTACAAAGCCCTACATAATGTTGGATTGATTGAGAAAGGGGTTTCCCCTTGACAAAAAATGCTGACGAAGAGAAGGTGTTATTCCCAAAAGCGCCAAATAAAGAGAATGGCATGGACCCAACCAAATTTGTATAGGACTGAGGCCTTTGACTTCCTCCATTAAATAAGATAGAACTGGAATTGGGCCTGGATGGTTGATGAAAATCACTTCCAAGTGAGGGGTATAGAGGGGGAATATGACCCCCACCATAAGGGACTGAATTGTATAGAGCATAGGTGCCCCTGAGAGATCCTTTCAAAGGAGTATTAGAACTTCCTGCACCCAGACCAGTATTCTATAAAGTGGAGTATGTTAAATTCAAACTTGTGTAAAATATTGACATCCCATATAAGAAAGGAGTGCCAAACGTGTTTTGTATGCTTGAAGTATGAACAATCGTCAGAAACACAGTAGAGACTGTGCCACTACCAGAAGTGGTAGGTGTTTGATGAGAGGTATTCGTTATAAGGCAAGGTGGGGGAGGGGGTATGGTGCCCCCTCCACCTATGGCCAATATGGGAGTATGTGGACTCTAGGTAGAGGAAACATCATTTTCTTCCATAGCTAGTCACCTGACAAGATGAAGATTAGGTGTGGTCACTTCAGGAGGGAATATCTGAACAAGAACTGACACTGAGAGGTTAGTTATTAGAGGGTTCTAGGGCCTCATGAAGACTTTGACTTCAAGATATGAAATTTGAGTTACCTCCGGTGCAGGAGTGTCTCCTCTAGGAACATGATCGAGCACAATTTGTTGTGGCTTGGTAGCTTCGAAAGAACCTTCTTGATCTAACCTATGCCTCAGAAGTGGCAGGGGTGGCTCCAAAGTTACCGACGGGAGGCCTTGGAGCCTGCGTGAACAATGGAGCTTTTGACTGTCCACTTTGTGAAATGATAAATCGACAATCTAAGGTAAATCTAGGGAGAAGTACATAGCACATACTACAAAGTCCCTAAATATAAATCAATAAAATGAGAGAAGGTCAGGAAGAACAGTTACACCAACCAACACTAGAGAAAATTACCGATGCAAGTGTACCTTGAACACGAAAACACCCTCCAGGTATACTCTAGGAAGTGTGGTCCAAAATCTGTCCTAGGTATTGCGGTATGCCCCTCGTAGTCACCTATGTGAGTACGATGAAAGGAAACTAGGTTTCCATCTCGCAGTCTATCACCAAGTGGGTACGTTGGACAATCAAGCAGATTGTATGAGAAATATAACCATGTCTGAAGCCTTTCAAGGGTATCGAAAGAAAATGGTCCAGAAGACAACTGAGGATCCTGAATGGATTCTAGGTCCAAGAATGACCCTTAAATATGATCCCCACTATGCTTGGCCCATCTTTGGAGGGGTTATCTCCTCTACCTTTCGTCACATGACCTTGTGTTTAGCCCTTGTGTTAGAGGGGGGTCTTGACTAACTTTTATGAGAATTGGACTTCAACACTCCTTAACTCAGACTCTTAAGTTTGTTCAGTGGCCTTGGAGAGTTCCCTCTCCACACCTAATCGAAGGTCCTAAAGCCTATTCTAATTGGTCTACCTTGTAAATGAAAAAGTCTAATTGATTATAACATTAAGCATTAATTTTAATGGCTTGATTACTGAGGGGTGTGGTGGTGAACCTCGTAATGTTATTTTAGAGATGAAAAAGAGGATAATTATAGATTTTTTTAGAACATTGTTCTTTTGATGCAAATGAAAACAAACTAATTCCTAAAAATGAAAATTGGCTCTTTTCACTTAAAATGAAAACTTTTCAAAAATCAAACCAAGATCCTATGCACAACCTGTCCTATAATGATTTTTTGTTTCCAATGAACTGCAACTACTCAAGCCTTTTTCGGAAAGAAAGTATCAAGGAAATTTGGGTTAGAACTTATTTTCTTTTATAAACAAAACCTAATCTACTAAAACCAAACAAACATGAAAAGTAACATGCAGATGCAATTAAGAAACTTCTTTTTATTTTTGCAAAATGAATACAAGGGAAAGGGACAGGAATTTGTTAACACTTAACTACAATTTTTTAAATTTTTTTATATGCTTTTGAAATGAAAATAACAAAACAACTATATTTTTTTCTTTTCAAAGAATACCAAGAGAGAAGGAGAAAAACCAAGATACTAACTCTTGTCCTAAACCACTTCTAGAAAACAAGGATTCACTATAATCCAAAGGAGAAGCTAAAGCTTAAATGTACACCTTCAACTTTAATAAAATACATAAAGAGACAAAGAAAAATATACAAGAGGATTTCTTTACAATTTCATAAACAATATGAGACTTAAATATTTTCTAACAACAGTTAATAGAGGTCTCTAGCACTCAGGTGGTCCTGAGAAACCAAAGGTTTCCTGGAAGGAATGAAAAGTTTTTTTGAAAAACACTCCAAAATAACAGGCATGCTTGTTGTGCATAGGTAGCCTTCGTATGTACGTGGGATGTATTAAACTCATAGAGCATGTGTATGCGGGATGGGTATGGCCAAGGCACATATATGACAGAACAAACCCAAAAATAGATAAAACTCAGAGTGACCACCCATATCAAGAAAACATGGTAAACACCTGGAAGGTGATCAAAGACTCTCATAGACTCAGAAAGCACAAAAAAATAATAGGAATTAAGACAAAAAAGAATCTCCTAACAAGACCCTATAGATCCTCCCCAGTGGAGTCGCCAATTCTGCTTTGGGGAAAAATCCCCCTAATCAGTTTCTAATGATTAGGCAGAGGAATGACACCTTGAAATAAAAAATTACTCCTATTCCATTCAAATATAACAAGACCTAATGAAAATTAAGGGAAAATAAAGTAAATCAAGGTATGCATCTTAAGTCATTATGTTTGTAGTAGATCCTTTCCTCTCGTTGTCTGTTCTTGGATTGTAGGCCTCGTCCCAATGCTATCCTGAAACAACTTCAAAGAACAATATACAACAACATATGATTAATCACCAAGATCATTTAAAGGTATAAATATTCATTAAAGTAATTTAGAGTCATAAACACGAAGACACGTAGATTTGGGACAAGAAGATTCTCTTTTATTGAAAACAAGATGATAAGATACAACCTTAATCTTCCGACACCACTCCACGAACCTCACCTAGGTTCCTCTAATTAGACACCAAGTGCACCATTCCCAAACTGAGATCCTCACAACCAACATGCCAAAAGAAGGAAATGTATGGATTGTATAAGGAGGATGAATAATTGGGAATGCCAAGGATGAAAACTCAGAACATGATGAAAAGGCTTGGAATGGAAGGAAGAAATTTTGGCAGAGTTCACTTGCCTCTTCTTTCATATATTCAAATGACCCCCCTAGGGCCCTTTTATATGGAGAAATGATGGTTATTCAGTTTTCATAAGGGCTACATGAGGTAAAATGGTTGTTCAACCCATAATAGCCCATAAAATCCTCCCGAAAGCGCGAAACTTTTTATTTTTTGCAACTTTTGAGAGTATACGCAAGATGTTAGTTATTCATGTCCTAGATGCGTGTTCTCTACATATGTATCAGGGAACGTACACCATACAAAACTATATTTTTTAAGAGGAACGTCAAAAAAAGTGGTTGACAAATGTGTAAATGAGTAGGCCAATGTCAAAAATGCATATTAGTGGCATTTTGAGATATAACACATTGGATATTGAATATTATGCATTGATAAACGCGATGTCAAGGGGTTTGAATTGTTTAAATTTAGAATTTTAATTTACATTCTTTAAGATACATTGTTCCCTAAGGGTGTTTTCAATAGCCAAGTGTTCTCAATGTTGTAATAAAATTTATGCTACAACCAATAGGGATACAACAAACTCATCCTCTTTTCATTCTTTACCCACTATTATACCGCTAAATTTCACTTGTAAGCCTTGGTAATTGTTCTACTGGTTATAAGTTGTCTTTTGGGTGGTTTACCTGCTGATTTTAGTGGCTAGAACTTGTTGTTGTAGAAATAGTTTGCTACAACCATAAGGTTGTTACAAATCTTGTTGATAACACCTACTAACAACCCTTAAATTTCTATCTAAGTCTTGCTCTAATTATTGGAAAATTATCTACTCATTGTTAGCTTTATTTCCAACACCTTGCACTTGATTTTGATGGTTACTGTTTCAACTATCATAAATTATTTACTACTGATATATATATTTCCATACTGCTGCAAATTGGGACAACACGGTTGCTTGTTGCATCCCCATTATTTTTTAGGTTTTCTATTATCACATATTGTCTTGTTCCAGACAAGTTTTACATTCTTTTTTAGATACACTAATTTGGAAACCACTCACCATATCACAAGACTCATTATTAAGCCTCATTTCCACTCTTGATATTGACCTATAGGGGAATCCTTCATCTCTTTTCACTTTCCATTGCAATCCCCCTAGGTTCAACCGAGGTTCCCCCATTGTGGTGATTTTATCATCACTAAAGTGAGGGAAGTATTTATCTAAGGTGATAGTGGGTAGATACTTCCATAGTTGTCACACATTTGTGGGTTGGATTGGGATTTTCCCAAACTACAATCTATGCAATAACACATAGAACATATAAGCATGGTCCAATACAATACATGAGTGCAAATACAACCACACTTTTGGCTCATTTTGATACAGTAGGGAACATATTCTACTCATATGGTGGTCCATATCTGGAAAAACAAATATAGGGTACCTTGAGGTCAATCTGAGTATTAACATATGGATCCAACTCATGGAGACGTGCTCATCTCAAGAGTGCATGAGAACTCTAGAATCTGAAAAACTTGTAGACCTGAAACATTCTCAACTAATGGATGTCAAATATAGGATAGGGTGAGGACATAAGTTCATTTTCCGCTTCCCTAAAAGAGAAATAAATCCATGTATAAATGAAATATATATCCAAACGCATGTTAGTAGCACCACATCTCAGAGAAAATTACATACATGTAAACATTTAACTTTTTATTCTAAAACAAAAATAAAATGAAGAAATCAATAAAATGAAAGAACATAAGTAAGAAAGATTAATAAACTTACAATAGTACAAGGATGACCCATGGAACAATGTATTACCTTCATAGATAATCTTCAAAACTTGTCCATTTATAGGTAATGAAAGTCTCTCACCATCTAGATGACTCCGATAGAAGTAATTATTACCGTCAAAACCTTCAATTTTGTAAGGACCCAACCAAATACTTTCAAACTTACACTGTTTACCTACCTTTTCATTTATTTTGTTCCACATGAGAACAAGATCACCTCTTTGGAAATTTATTGGGCCAGCCTTCTTGTCAAACTTTCTCTTCATATTTTCCTAACTCGTTGCTAGATGATCAAATGAATGTCTTCAATTCACGTTGAGCTTGATCAACTGGTTAATTTTTTTTGCACCGCATCTTGATCGGATGAGAACTATTGCATTAAATTATAAATTGGGATCTTTAGGTGAACTAAAAATGTTGCATCCATCATATAAAATAACTCAAATGGAATCTTTCTACTGGAGTCTTTCTTAGTTATTTTATCATCCCATAGAGCATACTTTATCTTTCTATACCAACTTTTCTTGTTGTGCCCCACCGTCTTCTTAATAATGGTCAACAAATTATTATTACTTGACTCAACAATACCATTTCCTTGAGGGTAATAGTTGGAGGAGACGTATTGGATAATTCCATAGTTGAAGCAAAAGGATGACTACTCTTGTAACATCCCCACTGTAATCCATGGTTTAATTAATGCATAATGTAGATATAAATGTGGCTATGGCCAAGCAATGTAAATGTGAAATGTATTTACTAAATTGTAAATAAATATAATGCAATACCAACTATTGGGATATGGACATATATGGGGGCTTATTAATCCACAAGAGAGGGGGAATTCCTAGAGAGTGTCCAAGAGGGGTCCAAAGTGAAATAATTTATGGGTATTAATTCAAACCCACATTTATGAATTTTATTATCATTTAGGGAAAACATTTTATTTTCCGTTTGAGTGTATGGAAGCCCAATCATTGAATACCTTTCATAGGGTGGGTGTGATATTCACATGCCATAGTTATTGGAGATCATGGGCTTGAAGTAAAATCAAGTTTGGGTAGAGTGAGCAATCAACTATCTTGGGAAAATAGAGGAAATTCATATGGGTAGTAATAGGTAGTTTTACACATTCAATGTTGAGAGGAACAACAAGAGAAGAGGGAAGAATATCTTAGGAGATGAAACAACAAGGCCGGGATAATTCTAGAGCATGCTATAGCATTTTTCGAGAAATTCAGAGCTAGAAATTGAAGATATAGGTTGTGAGGCCTAAATAGTGAACTCCTGTGTGAGTTGCATTGTATCAACACATGTTTGTTGTTGTTGTTTTTTTTTTTGGTGGTTTTTCTGACAGTGATTTCCCTTGAGTTCCCAACCGAGAGATTCCTAGATACATGTTCCAAATAGACCCTAATAAATGAATGGGATGCCCGATTGATTGAGAGAAGTGAAGGGGTACGTTCCTTGGGTTGGGAAGGTTAAGAGGAAGAGTCTTGGAGGAAATTCAAGATAATTGTAGGAGAAAACCAATGGGTTGTGTGATATTGAGCTATGAGGGAACTATGAGCAGTATCCTTCTTTCGTGGATTCCTAGCCCCAACTTAGGGGTGACTTGTTGTTGATATTTGGAACAACATGTATATGTTTGGGCAGAACATCCTTCCCAAGAAACTGGTTCCATAAAATCTCTTTTAAAGATAAGTGTTTATCTATTTTGTTGAGTTATTTATGAGTTCATGGTTGTGCATTTACTCCGTGAATGGGAATGGAATTATATGTTGTTATAGATGTTTTATTAGTTGATTTCATGCTTTTTTAGAAGGATGTTGATGCATTTAATTATGTGTGTCATAAATTAGTTGAAATATGTGTTCAAATTGTAGCTAGTAAGATACATGATTTTGATTAGCAGAAGAAAAGTTCATTTTGTGTTTATTTTTGTGTAGTAGTGTTCCCTAGTTAAGATAGGGGATGTTACAGAATGGTATCAGAGCTCAAGGTTCAACACTGAGCTTGTATGGGCCAGGAGCTAACACGAATTGAATAAATTCATGGTTGTATATTTTATCCTATGATAGATTTGGGAGGGGGGGGTGGGATGGTGAACATAAGTGAAATCCCCAATTTATAAGCATATTTTCGAGTTTCAGTGCTTCAGAGTAGTGAAGAAGGTAATTCACGATGTCAGGTTGCAGGTTGCAAAGTCAATTTTGGCCTAGGGAGTCGAAATCCTATAAGTTTTAGGATGTTCATGAAGTCTAGTAATCGACGGTCCAAATTAATTCAACTTGGATAATCATTGGTTGAGATTCAACGCAAAAGATCATAGCAAGGCATACCCAAAAATCCTTCAAGAAGAAGGTTTTAGAAAGACTTGAGAGTCGGGCATGAGGTTGAATCCGAAAGGAGGATTTCGATGGTGTGAGTCGAATGAATGAGGATCATTCATCACATTGATGGTCAATCCTAGCCATTCATCAGAAGTTGGGTTTTAGAAAAGTCTTAAAGTAGGGTGCAAGTTGAAGTACAAAGGAGAGAAGCCCGATGGAAGAAACCTGAAAGAATGGGACCTGTCTGATCAATCATGGTCAATCTTAGTCATCAGATTTCACGGAGATGTCTTGTTTCAAAGAAATATTTTCGATCAGTGAGTCCAACATAGTGAGCCTGATAGGCTATCAGAGCTTTGAGTTCGGAAGGGTTGAGGAACATGGCGAGGTATGTTTCTGACGGAGGGTTTCTGATGGTAGGAGTCCAACAATGCTTTAGACTGCAAGTTTTGGGAGGATCCATGTATCCAACAATTTAATTTTCCGATGAGATGGGTCTGAAAATGTTTTGGAATGAAGGTTTCAGAGGGATCCGTGCATCTATCCACTTGGATTTTTTGATGGGAAGACTCTAAAAAAGAGATTCTGACAAGCATGCAGAGGACTAGCCATAGCTTGGAAAGGATAGGAATATCAACGATCGGGATTAGTCCCAATTTTGATATCAACAGGTGTTGGGCCATGGAATTGTCATCCTTTTTACATCCTCTTTCCCTATTTTTAATCCCTTCTTCCTTACCCATAACCTCGTATTAATGCTTATTGATCCATCGTAATGCTTATATGAAGGATTTAGAACCAAGGTTATTTCCATTGCATTTCTTCATTATTTTATATGAATTATAGTTAAATATTAGAGAAATAACATATCTTGCATTTATCTTAGAAAAATGGTTTAGTTTGTGAATGTTCCAGAACTAGTTGTCACTAATATTACTTCTACGTTGTCAATGTTGTTACTCCTACAACTGAATATTCACATTGTGGGTACTTGAAATTTCTTGCATGAGGCTTTATTGAGTCTAAATATTCTTATCCTCAAAATATCTCAACAAACCAGAGTGTACGTTTTGAGAAATCAAGTTTTTACGATTTGCTATAACTTGTGTTTGTTGTTACTCCGATTTGATGTTACTTGTAAGTTACAACATTGTCGAAACTCCATGTACAGATTTGCAAATCCATGAAAATTTTTCTTCAACCATTAAGACCTGACATGGATTTGGACCATCAACAACCATTCTTAATATGGAAAGAACAACCATTCTGAATATGGAAAGAATATTGAAATCATTAATAAGATTAGTTTGAGTGGTTAACCAAGAATCTTGGAATTTTTGGGCAAAAGATCTTGGAGTTATTTATTATTTGCTAATTGTTAGCAAAAGATCATGGAGTTATTTATTATTTGTTAATTGTTAACAAAGATAATGGAGTTTATTTATTAATTGCTAATCCTTAGTAAGGATCATGGAAACCATTAGTTATTTAGAAAATTGTTGTAACAATTATGGATTTATTAAATCCATAAGTGGATTTATTTAGATATTTGTTATTTCTATTTTCCATTTAATTTATGTATAAAAGAGAGAACTGTCTCCATTGTTTGGGGAGGACTCTTGGAGCAATGCCTGAATGACAATGGAATAATTCAGTGATTTTTTATTTCAATTGTAGTTTTATAATTTCAATACTGTGTGATTTAATTAATTCATTTAAGTTTTTATTTTAAATTGTACTTTTATAATTTCAGTAGTGTGTGATTTAATTAATTCATTTGATTTTTCATTTTAATTATAGTTTTATAATTTCCGTAGCATGTGTTTTAATTAATTCATTTGATTTATTTTCCTTGCATATTTGTAATAGATGGTTTTTTTTCTATTAGCTTAGTTAATTTATGTTGATATAAGATAATATCATCACTTTGTTCTATGGAAGTATGGCCCACTCCAATATAACAGAGCGTGGTGTAGCTTAGATGGTTTCTTTGATTCCTTGTTATGTAATTTCATTATAAATTCAGGTAGGATTTATTTAATTTAATTTTGTAACTAGTTTCTTGATTCAAAATGCTCATGTAATTAGATTACTCATACAAGGTTGTGTTTATGTTGGATTTCATTTATTCATTTGTTTCTAATAAATGCATTTCAGATTGGGTTGTATCATTTTATGTTGTTGAATAATTGTGCTTAATGCAATGACTATATTTGTCATCCTTAATAATGACATGGATCATCTTGGCAAGGATTATGCTATGATTTCCAACAAGTAGTTAATCAATTTCCTTTCAGCATGTGTGATTTATTTTCAACAAGTGTGGTGTGAATTTCAATTTATGCAAGAGTGATTTAGATTTTCAATTATGCAATAAGTTTTACTACACACAGTTGGGGTTTCTTAAGGAGACAGTTGAGTCATACTCATGATAAAAATGCACTTGTGTGTTTCTTTTTTGCAAGTGTGATTTAATTTCTTGCAAGTGTGGATTTTTGTATAACCTTTCCATAGCTTGAGAATTGTCTATACTCTGGCCAAAACGTAATCATTGATACTATGAATAAAACACATAGAAATGATATATGTTCCTGCATATACATTGCACGAAAATTCGCAAGTTCCATATGAGCCTCGGATTGATAGTTAAATGTATTGGATGTTTTAATAAGACAATTAAATACACTGATAGTGGGTTGGATCTAAAGACTGTTAAAACAATAAATTAGTGAATTTTCTGGGAAAATTTCATATTTTGAAGGTCTTCATCTTGCAGGGCATTTTTGAGGGCCTAAACAACGTTTTTAAAAAATCAATTTTGTACTAATCAAAATTTTCTTCTAAAGTGATAGAGCTCGGAGAGAGATTTATATCAAGCTAAATTGCTCGCCAAACAGAGCTTGTACACGGGAGTTTCAACAAAAACAACCAAGGGTAAAATTTAGTACCATATTTCTTTTAGAGGGCATAACTCCTTGCTGGAGAGTTAGTTTGGGGCTTAAGAGTAGTCTATGGAAAAATAATGAATTGTAGAAGTCATCCATGAAGCCAAATTTGAGTTCTGGGTACCTAAAAATGTGTTGGGAGGGAAAGAGGACACCTGTAGCATGCAGGGTTGAAAAGGGGGAAATGGTCAAAACTTCTGAAGACCACAACTTTCTACTTGGAACTTAGAATTGGAAAAATAATTAGTTGATGGAAAAGTCTTAGGGAGGAGAATCCATTTATTAACCTAGAAAATTGTTTTGAGCATAAAATTTTATAGTCAACTCAAAAGAAGATGATTGGTGGAATTAAAGAGAAGAAAAAATTATGATTTTTTTTACAAATTGTGTTTGTATTTATTTTCATCTAACATAAATTGTTTACATGCACATTTTCTGTAGAATTAGAGGTTCAAAGAATCGGTTTGGTTTCTATATGAGAACCACAACAATGTAAGATGCCAAAGAGTCTTATAGTCATGAGGAAGAATTCGGGGGTTTGGATGCCAACATGCGAAATGATGAGACTGAGTCAAACAAAAGAAGAGACATGCAAGAGTCTGTAACTATGAGAATCCTACATAGATAAGTTCATAGTTATAGGGATGATAATGAAAATATTATGAAGGCTAAAGAGGATATACTTCATAGCTTGAACATATTGTAGAAGCAAGCCAAAAAGGACTCCGACACAAAGCCATAAGTTAGTGCTAGACAAGTGACATCATCCAAATCCCATAGCAAGAGAGATGGGCATGATAATGATATATATTTAAAGAGCAGGAGTAAGTGCCATCATTCCCCATAGTAATCCACTAAGATATTTCATGGTAGTTCAGGGCCAAGGAGCATCCCAATTGTGTCAAATGTCATTATACAGAGGAGAATGCCCAAGGGAGACATATTGTAAGGTGGACTTCGGAAGATCAAGCCACCAAATTTCAATGGTGAGCATAAGAAGGGAGAAGTGGTTGAGGCCTGACTATTGGAAATGAAGAAATATTTCTGGCTGTATGATTCCCCTTCAGGGTAGAAACAATAAATGCAACCTTCCAATTGCAAGGAAAGAAATCCATGTGGTGGGACTAGCTTAACCAAGCTAAGCATATTGATGAGAAGAGGGTATCATGGAGGCAGTTCAAAGGATATTTCCAAGAGAAATATTTGTTTGAGAATTATTATGAGAGGAATATGAAAGAGTTATTTGAAATCAAGTTGTGAAGAATGAAAATGGATGAGTATGAGAATAGGTTCTTTGAATCGCTAAAGTATATCAAATTCATAAAGGATGAAAAGGTAAAAATCCAAAGTTTTTTGAGTGGGTTACCCTCCTTCTACAGTGACAAGATACAATATGATAAATGAGAAAGGAATCTCTATGAGCAGAGCATAGGGAGGCCAATATTTCAAAAGAATTGGAATGATAGGATGAAAGGAAAGAGGGAGAAAATGAATAAAGGTTTTAAGCCACCCTTTTTCAAGAATAAATCTCAAGCAAATCAACAATGTAACACCCTGTTTCCCCCAATTTGTAATTAATCATAAAATAGGAATTACCATGCTAATGCATGAGGACAATGTAAATGTATTATTGTTTGAGTTGCCAATAACTGACTGTGGGGGTGAAACCTTGAAGGTATTGGCCATGATATCACTAGGGAGAGAAATCAGTTAATGAGGCAAGGACCGATGGTTGAACTACCAACCACCCCCATGAATGGGTGTTAAGTACCTACACTAGATCTGCAAATATACTTCAATAATACCAAGAATAAACCATAAACTGTAAGGTAGCTAGAGAGGTAGTGGGGGGGCTAAGAGGGACCATAGTGATAATAGTGGAGGTCATTCAATGTAAGTTGGACTAGGTCCACTATATTATTAAATAAGGCCCACTATGGTAGTTAGATATAATAAATGGGTAATTAGATATAATAAATGTAAGAGGACTTCTTAGAAAGTTCTACTTCTAGAAGATTCCTCCCCTAGAATTTTCTTAGGTGATGGTAGCACTATATAAAGGGGTTCAAGCAATGTAATGAGACATGAAGAGAATTATTGTATTTGGAGCGGTAGCTTAATAGGAGGATTCCCCCTCGAAGATGTAAGTGAATAGGAGATGATCCCTTCCATAATAGGATCCATTGTATGGTGTTGCCCTACCTCAAGGGTTTGATGGTAATAAATGAGATTTTGCATATTTTTCTTCTATATCTATTGTGGTGCTTTTGTATTCAGTATTTGGTTCTTAACAAGTGGTATCAGAGCACTTTCCTTGAGCAGACATTGTGGGCAAATATTTTTTATTTTTGCAGATTTTTTTTCGGAGAAGAAAAAAAAGGGCCGCGACATTATCGACGTTTTCAGTATATTTTTGTGAAAATTTTGCAGAAAAGAGTTGTATATATGAGTTCCTCCCAGAAAAACACCCAATTTGAAAAAAAAAATCGTCCGAAATGGAGTCCGAGACGTCAAGATATTGAAGTTTTAAAATCTGTAAATTTTCAGGGTTTTTTTCGACAGACGACGGCATGATTTTTTATTTTATTTTTATAGTAGTTGGAGGCTGAATTTTCACAAGAAAGTTACAGATCCGAGTTCTTCTCACAATTTCACCCAATTAAAAAAAAAAATCAGCCGAAACGGAGTCCAGGAAGTGAAGTTATGAGCATTTTAACTTCAACAATGTTTTAGGGTTTTTCCAGAAAAAACCATGATTTTCTGCCGAAACTTATTGGGTCTATTTTTTGGGTTTTTTCGTGACGGCTGCAGGACCAAAGAGTTCATAGGGTGCTCAGATGACTATTTCCTTTCAAAACCTGAAATAAATTCTTGAATCATTCAAAGCCCAGTTGTTTCACACATTGGATGACAGATTGGATGCATTTGTACATGGCCTCACAGACAACCTCACACATGGCCTCACAGACAACCTCACAGATGGGCTCAATGATAATTTTTGTAGTATTCAAGATTCATTGAATAACATGCAGGATATATTTCTTATGGAGGGCCTCAGGGATGAATATAATCAAGAAATATATACTTGGTATGATTTTGAGGCTGATTGTGATGATTGGTATATGAATAGTTGTCATTTCTGGGATGACAACCACTTTCATATTTTATTTGATGACTCTAATCCACCTTCTGTAGAGAACATCAATGTCCCACATCAAGAGCTAGTTACCAACATTCAATCTACATATTCTACAGTGATATTATTCATTCCATATTCTGCTACGACCCTTTTCCACTATGTGGATGGATCTTTTTATTTGGATCCACATGATAGGTGTTAGTCTTTGGAACATAACTTGGAGTTGGTTATTGGGTTCCAAAATCTTCCATAGGGAGTTCACATGAGCACTTGGACATGAGACCCGAGATTACAATGGTGGTTGGACTACTTCAGCATGGTGGATTTCCTTTCTACATGGGACCTTGGTTCTTCAGTCTTCTTCAGCATTATGGTGCACAATTATCCATGGGACCCTGGTATATGGTTGTACATCAATCATTGAGGACAATGATTTCATAAGGGGGATGGAATGTAAGGTAGCTAGAGAGGTAATGGGGGGGCCCAAATGGCCCATAGTGATAATAGTGGAGGTCATTCAATGTAAGGTGGACTAGGTCCACTATATTATTAAATAAGGCCCACTATGGTAGTTAGATATAACAAATGATTAATTAGATATAATAAGTGTAAGAGGACTTCTTAGAAGGTTCTACTTCTAGAAGATTCCTCCTCTAGAATGTTCTTAGGTGATGGTATCACTATATAAAGGGGTTCAAGCAATGTAATGAGACATGAAGAGAATTATTGTATTTAGAGCAGTAGCTCAATAGGAGGATGCCCCCTCGAAGAGGCAAGTGAACAGGAGAGGATTTCTTCCATAATAGGATCCATTGTATGGTGTTGCCCTACCTTAAGAGTTTGGTAATAATAAAGTTGTGTTTTTCTATATTGTTCTTCTATATCTGTTGTGGTGCTTTTGTATTCAGGTATTTGGTTCTTAACATAAACCATTCACCATAACATGAACACAAGAAACAGAGAAAACCATTGAGGTAGGGTAACACCATATATTAATCCTTATGGAAGGATAAAACTCCTCAAAAAATCCTTGCTTGTACAATCACAATATTCTTCACTATGTTTTATTGCATTTCCTACACTTCTTTATATAGATCTCCCTATCTCCTAGGAACCTTCTAGAGAGCCTTCTCAAATTTATTACATCCAACTATCATAGTGGGCCTTTATTAATATAGTGAACCTAGTCCACCTTACATTGAATGACCACATTCCCATATATTAATTGACTTCCACTAATAAAACATAACTACATTCCCATTGGGTACCTCCCTAGGTATACTACATTCCATCCCCCTTCACATGTTTCATCCTCAAAACATGAGAAGAAACCATACAATATGACCGACTAAGAAATGTAGCCAACTGGTACCAAGTACGACAATCCATCCATCCCAATGGAAGTCGAACATGATGTCTATTTGCTACCTTTCCACCCTTATCTTTCTCTGCATCATGTTGGGCTTGCCATGGGATTGTTTCTGTAGCTTGAGATCTTCCCGTAGTGTTGGTAGTCCTCCATGCACCTCTTGATCGGTTTCCTATTTGGTGCCCTACTGGTGCCCTACTGGTGCATAAATGTGTTCATGCACATTCCCTTTCCTTGATGACTTTTGCATCTCTATATGATGTGGATGGAGATATACAACAACTATAGAAATTTGTTCTTTTTTCTTTAAATCTGAAACACTTTGTGCCTTTGAGTCAATGACCTCCTTATCTTCCTGATTATGTCCTTCTTGTATTTTTGCTTCATCTCCTTCTGTAGACTCTGCCTCTGATTCAACTTCAGATTGGGCAATAGCTTCTTTGCTAGCCTCTATGGGTCTATCTTTCTTACTAAGAGACACATCCTACAATGTGATTTTCTTTTTCTTGTACCACAACTTTAAAAACTTATTTTGCACATTAATATTAATGGTACCCACTGATTCTATCCAAGGATATCCAAAACAATATCCACTTCATCCATATCCATAGCATAAAAATATGAATGCAACACATATTTATCCATGGTAATCTTCAAATCTTTAAAAATTTGAACATTTTCACCCTCAACATGTGTGATTTGAATATTCTTTATTGGAACTTGCAATCTATTAACCAACTGAACATTGATAAAATTATGCATGCAACTAGGGTTAATAGAAACAACAATATTTTATTTATGAATACATCCATGAACCTGTAATATAGATTTTTCACATGAAAATAAACTCTTGGCTCTCTCTTTATCCTTATTTTCTCCATGAGACTACTTGTCTAACAATATTTTTTTAAATTCTACATTGGAGAGTCTCATTATCTCCTTATAATCAAACGATTTCCACCAAATGGAAGCATCACCTTGCAATTTGAGATCTATCCAATGGGGCCAAGTATGAATGATTCAATACTAGGGCCATCACATTTCCCTAAAATACATCTTTCTATGAAACCCCCCCAAAAATAGAACAATAAGTTACGACAGAAAATCGCGGCTTTTTCTGGAAAAACCCTGAAAAACTGTTGAATTTAAAATGCTCATAACTTTACTTCCCGAACTCCGTTTCAGTGGATTTTTTTTTTTGAAATTGGGTGTTTTTTTGAGAGGAATTCAAATACCCAATTTTTTTTTCCAAATTCAGCTCATAAAGATTTAGATCTGAACCTGAAGTGCACCACCCTCTTTTTCTTCCCTAGAAAAAATTCTGCAAAAAGAGAAAACAAATCTTTCCTTCTTTGGCCAAGGAAAGTGCTCTGATACCAATTGTTAAGTACCTATAACAGATCTGCCAATATACTTCAATAATACCAAGAATAAACCATAAAACATTCACCATAAAATGAACACAAGAAACAGAGAAAACCCTTGAGGTAGGGTAACACCATATATTAATCCTTATGGAAGGATAAAACTCCTCAAGCAATCCTTGCTTGTACAATCACAATATTATTCACTATGCTTTATTACATTGCCTACACTACTTTATATAGCTCTCCCTATCTCCCAGGAACCTTCTAGAGAGCCTTCTCACATTTATTACATCCAACTACCATAGTGGGCCTTTATTAATATAGTGGACCTAGTCCACCTTACATTGAATGACCACATTCCCATATATTAATTGACTTCCACTAATAACACATAGCTACATTCCCATTGGGTACCTCCCTAGGTATACCACAATGGGAGCATGGTCTAGCTACAGGAAGTCATCCTAAAGTACCGCAGGGTCTGATAGACCAGGCGAATCCGAGCTTCCTTCTGACAGAAGGAAAGTGATAATTATACACACGGAGGCAGCAAGAGAGGAGAGACACCAGATGAGAATGAGAGCTCGCAAGGGAGAGGTGAGAAGTTCTCCAGTGAATAAAAAACATAAGGCCACGAGCTTGATGCCGAAGGGCATCTAAGAAACCTCGCCGAGGCCACAAGCAAGCAAGAAAGCTTCGAGTTGCATAAAACAGGACCCGAACAGAAACTGAAAATAGAGAGAGAACCCTTGAGAAGAGTGAGAGTTCCCTGGTGATATCATGGCTTGGAACGGGGGTGGACAGAGTGATAATATTGAATGCCTTTGAGCCTATGGTCAGGTGGAAGGACGAACACCCACAGATAGTTGGTTGGTGACAACCTGTAATAGATAAGTGAATTCTGACCCTGTCTAATTTAGTTGTAATGGTGTATGAATTGGTATGTTGTGCTCGCTTTCAGGAATACGAATGAATGCTTAATGGATACACTGTATCCCTTCTATTTTTTGTTGAGTCATATAATTAGGAAAGAAAGGAATTATAGGGTTCAGACATGACTTGTTCCCATAAATTCTAGAGTTCTGTAGTGTCTTAAGCTAAGCTAGATCCATGAACTGTAAGCTCACCGATATTAGGTGTAGTTGCATGTACGATGGTTTACTCGCCTAGTCATCCTGAGTCCCTTGGAGGACGGAATTCGTTAAGTTCATAAGAGGTAGTGCCGATTATGCACAAGATCTCTGCGATCAAATAGATCCCCAGAACCCCTTGACGAAGGAACACAATAGTTGTGCTGAAGACTCTTCTATGAGTCAAGTCCAGGAGAAAGAGCGCAACGCTCTCAAGTCCTTCATAGTTGACAAATTTCAGGAAGGATAGCGAGTTTCAAATATCGAAAGAGAGTACTCTTTAGTTTGCTAGATGAATAGACGAGATCCTTTCGGAGGATCTGAGGTCTTTCATGACCGCTAGATTGGAGGAAGGAATGTAGGTGTTAATGTCTCGACCCCTTTTTGGCCTTCGCAAATAGTGAAGGAATCGGGACCGTAGATCCCAAGATCCAGGGGATTTACTTGGATCGTCCATTTGTAGAGGACACGTGGCTTCTAGTCGGTGTTTAGACACCTAGGAAACCCAAGGGCAAGACCCCTTGTCTTCGCAAGTCATGAAAGCCCGATATACGAAACCCTGAATCAGTATAGAGTGAATAGGTTTCAGCATTTCGACACCCGGGAAACCCAAGGGCAAGATCCCTTGTTTTTGCAAGTGCGAAATCCCGGTTCCCGAAACCCTGACATGCTCTGTGGTAGAAAGGAGGAGTCCCGAAAGGGTTGGACTGTCCATCGGAGGAGACGCGTCGTGAGCGGCCTAAGTTCGGAGAAAACTCTGAAAGAATCTAGACCATTGGATCCAAACCACCGGGGATTGTTGGATCTCATACAAGAACCCGTGTATCGAAATTTAGGGTTTGTAGAGAGAAGGGGACGACAGTTCGCTGTTCTCTTGAGTCTCGAAAGCCGACGGCTCGGGAAGATAGGTGGCACATCCTAGATGTAGGAGCCACATGGATGACAAGTGGCACATCCCAGAACAAGGGTCACATGGAGGTGATAGGTGGTGTGTTCTCATCACAGGGAAGGAGTCAACACCCTGTTGACCTATATCATGTTTCGGGGTTCGACATTCCAAAAGGTAAGGAACACTTGCAACGAGAATTGCGAAGTCATGAAACCCAAAAGAGATAGGTGCTGAGACTTGCGTCCTAGCCGGAGGTCACATGACACCGAGACAAGGGTGGAGTCGAGTACCTTAGCCCATTTTGTATTTCGGGGTTTGAAGAGTCTAAAGACTCGACTCTCTTTCTTTACAAACTCTTGGTTTCTGAAATCCTGATACGGTCAAGACTGTCGGAGCAGCCGGAGACTTGCAGCCGTCGATCTTATCGAAGGTGAGATATTGGGTTTCGGGGTTTGCAGAGTTGAAAGACTTGACGCGTCTGTATCGCTGAGTCACAAAATGTGAAAAGGCACCTAGTTTGTTTGGCCTGTGGTCGTAACCAACGATCACATGGAGGTGGACAAGGGAAGAGCTAGCCTACTCTAGGCCCCCGTAGGAATTCAGGGATTCTGTCCCTCGAGAAAAAGGAGAAAAATCTATTATGTCGTAGTGGGTATGTTACAAATTGGTATCAGAGCATGGTGACAACACTTGGTCTGCTTGGGCTCATGTACGAGCCGCGTAAGGAGATATTATTATCTGCATTTTCTCTTTAAGAAGAAGGACCGCAGAATGAAACTGTAATTTGAAAATTTCTTTAACCCCTCTGTTGAAATGGTAACTACTCTTATAGGAGTAAGGATCCACCAATCAATATTATTGATAAGACTTGAGTGTGAATAACATAGGTGGAATAAATTGTGCTATGGAGTGGCACGAGCCAGAAAAGGGACATGAACTGAGTTGTTCTGTTACAAGTGTGACTATGGCTACCTACTAAAGCAGGTAGAGTCTATTGCAATTGAGATGGCTGGTTGGGTAAGAATTAAGATCCAAATGAAGAACTCCTTCATGATTTGAGAAATCTAGTAAGGATTGGTAGGATCCTTAGAAAGTTGTAATTACTGCATTATTAAAAGACTAAACCCTGAGCATATAACTCCTCATGGTTGAGAAGATAGATGAAAATATGTAGGGTCAGATTACCTGACCTATAATGGTTAGGATTGACAACAAGGATAATCTGTTTGAGAAAGATTAAGAGGAGTCCTTTGGGACTGTTGCTAATTCCCAAGAGTGACCCTTATTGGTTGTTCCCATAAAGAAAGGGTAACATCTGTATGAGTTATGACTATGAGATTAGTCTTGTAAGTAACTTAAAATCTCATAAGAGACAGCGGGGAAATTTGGTATGCCTAACATGCATATAGACTCAAGCTTGTGTTAAAGTTTGAAAACTCCAGAGGTTGAGCACGGAGTATACTAGGGGGAATAGTGGTTTTAAGTCTTGAAGAGGAAACCCTTAGAAAAAGTTTCTAAGTTTTGAAGAGTTGAAGCACAAAAAACTGAAGTTCGAAAAAAAAAAAACAAGTATGGAGGATTGAGCGGGAGAAATATTTCAGAGAGTTTTGAAGATTGGATAGGATCGAGAGTCAAGATCCATTTAGAAAAAACTGAAATGCTTCGAGTTTTTCGATCTCGGAGAAGTAGCGCACTGGTTAGTTGCGAGGAGATACCGGAATTTCGCAAAACCAATGGGCTTGGAAGAATTAGTGAGAAATTCACGAAAAGATCATAGTCGTTGATCAAGGAGCGATTTGGACCATTGATCGTCCAGAAGATAATTTCGCAATTTAGGGGATCAGGAGAATGGAGGTGAAAGGTCTGTTGACTTCACGAAACATGAAATCGTGACATAATCACAACCATTGGTTGGAGATCCGTTGGCGAGTATTGATCTGATCCGAAAATTTCAACATTTTGGGTATCGAGAGTCTGAACGGATGGTGGAATTCTTGAAGGGAGGAATACTGAAATTATGTGAACCGTTAGATCTAGTTGATCAGCGGAGAAGATAAGGCTGATAACCTCTCATCACTTACAAGATCAGGAGGAATAGTATCCGTTAGATTATAATCAACAAGAGCCGTTGATCTAGAGCTTCGAGGTTTCATCTATTAGGAAAATAGAAGCCTAGACTTTCTAAAGTTGCGTCAGGTAAATCACCGATTCAATCAAGGTCATTGGTTAGTAGATGACCTGAACCATAGATCCAGTGTAATAGGATCTTTGGGAGTCGGAGGTTTAGAAGTCAACATGTAGAGTTTTGAGGACTCACATGTCACAAAATGCCGACATCCAACCTGAGCCGTTGGATTGAGACAGGCGATGGATCGTTGATCTAGTGCATACAGTTTTCAGGGATTCAAAATCAGGAGTTAAGGGGTAAGGACTCTACCAGAATCCCAAAAGGTGGAAAGCCAGGATTTGATCAGGACCGTTGATTGGTAGAGAGATCTGTATTGTGGAATCCAGGTTTTCAGACCCGCATGGATCAGAAGTTTGGGAAATGGTGGAGCGTTGTCCGTGGATTCGCCGAAACACAGGATCCTAACGCATGTCTGGGAGTTGACCCCAGGTTCTGAGTGAAGGGTCACGTGAATAAAAGAGCTGAGAAAACCTTAGCTTCGGTCTTTCGGGTTTTCATATTTTGGGGATTGAAGAACCAGAGTTCCTTGCAAACATGAATCCCAAAATCGCGAAACGCGAAGTGCCTTTTAGTTCGGATCGTGGTCACCACCGGTGGTCGCATGAGGAGAAGGCGTGAGCTAGTATGATGAATACGCATGAGTTGAATGTAGTGTGAAGCTTCATAATAGGAAGCCTAATATTAATACCAGTAAGGTATGAATGATACTAAACGTGCAAAGTGTTGGTCACTATAATTGCTTAATTAATTTCAAACAACCAAGTGAAACATAAATTATCAACCCAGGGAAGTCTTTTGTTTCAAAGATAGCTGCGCACTGTGTATGCTCAATTCCAAAAGCACTTAGTGTTGTAGTAAAGA
>ML803828.1:0-15953 GCA_009831015.1 Picea engelmannii | reverse complement strand
GCATCTGCATCCTCGAACCGTGTAGCTGCTTCGTGTTTCGGCACATGCATCCTTGGACTGTGTAGCAGCTCCGTGTTTCAGCATGTGCGTCCTCGGATTTGTGTAGCAGCTTTCGTGTTTCAGCATGGACTGTGTAGCCGCTTTCGTGTTTCAGCATCAGTTCAACAACGCCTTTGGATAGTTCTGTGTTTCAACATCGGCCTTGAATACTATTCTGCAAATATGGACACTTATGCACTTCTAATCAATGGTTAGGTCAAAAAGTAATGTAAAGTATTATGCAAAACAAATTAAACATGTAGTAATGAGAAAGGACGTTGTGTACCTTGGAATGATCAGGTGGAATGGTGGTATAAGTCTAAATACAGGTGATGAAGGGTATAACAATGGCAAAAAAGTATGGGCAAAAAGGGTACAATATGTGGTCCTAACACAAAGTAATGCACACGTATGATGTAAGAGTATAGTTACAGGCACGATATGGTTTTTCCCGATGAGCGAAATATAAAGAAAGTATTGCTTTTGCCAAGATTGAAGGAATACTATGGAAGCATAGCTGACTCCATTCCGGGGAGTCATGAAAGTTCTGTTCCAAATAATAGCCTGAGGGGAATGTATTCCATTTCCTTAGGAAGTGCCAATATAATTAGATGAAAGGGTAAATGAGCATAGATGCTCTCTTGTCATAATAAGAGACAAATGATTATGCCTTTGAGCATCACATGAGAAGGAATCTGAATTGACTGATCTTAATAGTAAATATGCAGGTTTATATTCCTTAAGGGGAATGTTTAGTAAAAAAAAACTAGAAGCTAACTCAAGGTTGAGGCCATCACAATAGTGATGGATATGCAACAAGGAAGTTGCATGCCGAAGGAGTTCCCGATGGAGGAACCGTATAAGGAATTTGTCAGAGGAACATAGTCACAACCCTAATAATTGTTGAAGGTTGGACAATGGACTACAAGGCCTGTCCATATATAAGAATCCTGGATTACATTTTGAAAGAATCATGAAATTAATAGAAGACTAACAACTGAATATTGCCCATTCTGATAACCGAATGGAAGTGTGTAGAATGCACATGTTCATGATTCATTATGAGCAAAGAGTTACTATTAAAGCATGTTGTGGTATCCCAAAAAGGGTTAGGGTGAGGCCTAACCAAGGTTGCTCAGAAAAAGAGCAGTTGTGGAAACCGATATAGTTGGTAAGAGGCAAGTAAACCCCCTGAGTATGATTAAATGAATAAATGAGCATGTGTAACTGATAAGGCTTGGTTGAAGCTATAATTAAGAAAAGAAAGTGAGACCTTAGAGATAACTCGATTGGGTTGAAAAGCCCCAAGCGATGTAGAAATAATTTGAAGAAGGGGAGAGCCCTCAATTCTTTCCTTGCTGAGCATTATGTTTTCTATGGGATGAGAAAGCTAGTACATTGATGAACGAAAATGTTTTGACGCCATAGTAACGATGGTTGAAATACTATGAAAACGATTGAGAACTGTTGTGTTGCACTTATGGAAACATTTGAGGATGTTTATGAACCCAAATGTTATGATACATGCATTTGGTTTAATATTATGACTAATGTAATTGTGTCTATGATGATGCATGTTGTGTATAGAAATAAATTGGAGCTATTGAGAAAGCCAATTGCCAATGATGGGAAACCTCGAACCGGTATAAAGATATTCGTGCCTGTGTCGCACAAGGTATGAAGAGATTCGGTAAGAACCCCTTTCGAAATATTTTATTGTCTCATGTTATGCATGAAAATTGAAAAAAGGCAGTTGTATGCTTTGGATACCCAAGTAAGGTCTGACTTAAGAGGTATGAACCTCTGGTAGTAAACATTGTTTGTAACCCTTGGAAGAACTCATGAATTGATATGTCATGAATGCATTGACAATCAAGGAATGCGTAAAGGCATTCATGTAAAAAAATTTGAGTTCATGTAGGATCGTGATCGGCATGTAGCAGGCAGTATGGTCCTACTGGAAGACTAAAAGAAAATGAATAAACCATATGAGGAAAAGGCTGGTTAAATTCCAACGCCCCATGGCCAATAACCAGTCATAAAGTGTGATGAACTTGAAAAAAAATGCAAGAATGCATTGGGTATGAATATGGCCATGGATATTTGACACAATTGTTAAAACCCTTTTAAAATGTTGAATTACGTTTTGAAAACTTTGGTACGTTGTGATGAGACTAATAGTTTGTTTGGTTGTGGAAAGAATGAATTGTAGGAAGCAAAGAGTCTTGGATATGGCAGTGTTGTAAGTCCATAAGGAAGACCAATTGCCTACTGAGCCAAATCGTCAGGGGGAGGAAAGTCCCATAATTATGAATCTGGTTCCTATTCTAAACAAATATGAAAACAAATCACGAGATTGGAAAATCTATGGCTGACAGATTTGCAACAACATTCTGAAGGTTAAAAGTTATGATAATGTCTCATGAATTTTATATACCTGTGATACAGGTGAGGAGAAAAGATCTATCCAGGAGGAACAACTGAAGGCTGTCAAAGATGAAGATGATGAACATGGATACTACTGAGCTGTGAAAACCCCATGATGAGTCATGATCGCCTGAAATAAATTATGTGGAGGTAACACAAGACAGAGGGATGCCTCGGTAGAGCATGTCTGAGGGATGCCTTGAATGTAAGACTCGATATAGTCTCTAGAATATTCTTGTGTGAGAAAACCTCAATAGGGAAAGATGGATCACCTGAGGGACTGTATAATAGTGAAGGGGATGCCTGAGCCTGGGCCTAGAGCGTGTGAGTGACCACATGGAAGAGGAGACCTTAATAATTCTTGTAAACTATTGGGATCATGCACACAGTGGGTAGTTTCCCGTGCAGAAAAACCTTGGAAAGGAAGATTAAACCATGATAGATCTTGTGAGCTATTGAATTGGAATCATGCACCCAAATGGTACATCAAGGAAAGCGATGAGCATGGATAACAAAACTACCATGTGGATATAGATCCACAAACTGCACAGATAAGTACTGTGCTAGAATATGAAAAATTCCTTTTGAATTTTGACCAACAGTAAGATGTTTTCGCACAAAATTGTGGTTAATATGCTTGTGTCCAAGAATTATTGAAGGCAAACGACGAAGACTCAGATCCTGAAAAAGGACCTGATCGAGGATGAAGGTCAAGACTTCTGAAGTGGATGAATGAGGAAGGCATGACATGTGTTTTGAGAAAGAACATCAAGGACAATGTTACTTTAAGGGAGAGGCAATTGTAACACCATGTTTCCCCCAATTTGTAATTAATCATAAAATAGGAATTACCATGCTAATGCATGAGGACAATGTAAATGTATTATTGTTTGAGTTTCCAATAACTAACTTTGGGGGTGAAGCCTTGAAAGTACTGGCCATGATATCACTAGGGGAGAGAAATCAGTTAATGAGGCAAGGACTGGTGGTTGAACTACCAACCACCCCCATGAATGGGAGCATGGTTTAGCTGTAGGAAGTCATCCTAAAGTAATACAGGGTTTGACATACTAGGCGGACCCGAGCTTCCTTCTGATAGAAGGAAGGTGACAATTATACACACAGAGGTAGCAAGAGAGGAGAGACACCAGACACGAATGGGAGGTCGCAAGGGAGAGGCGCGAAGATCTCCAGTGAATCACGAACAAAAGGCCACGAGTTTGATGCTGAAGGGCATCTGAGAAACCTCATCGAGGCCAAAAGCGAGCGAGAAAGCTCCAAGTTGTAGAAAACAAGACCCGAACAGAAACTAAAAACAGAGAGAGAACCCTCGAGAAGAGCGAGAGTTCCCTGGTGATATCATGGCTTGGCACGGGGGTGGTCAGAGTGCTAATATTGAATGCTTATGATCCTATGGTCGGGTGGAAGGACGAACATCCAAAGACAGTTGGTTGGCAGCAATTTGTAATAGATAAGTGAATTCTGACCCTGTGTAATTTAGTTGTAACGATATATGAATTGGTATGTTGTGATTTCTTTTAGGAATGTGAATGAATGCTTAATGGATATACTATATCCCTTCTATTTTATACTAGGTCGTATAATTAGGCAAGAAAGGAATTATAGGGTTTGGACATGACTTGTTCCCATAAATTCTAGATTTCTGTAGTGTCTTAAGCTAGAGCCACGAATTGTGAGCTCACTGATCTTAGGCGTAGTTGCATGTATGGTGGTTTACTCGCCTAGTCATCCTTAGTCCCTTGGAGGACGGAGTTCATTATGTTCATGAGAGGTAGTGACGATTATGCATAGGCTCTCTGTGATCAAATAGAACCCCAGAACCCCTTGATGAAGGAGCGCAATAATTGTGCTAAAGACTCTTTTAAGAGTCAAGTCCAGGAGAAAGAGCGCAACGCTCTCAAGTCCTTCATAGTTGACAAAGTTCAGGAAGGATAACGATTTTCAAATACCGAAAGAGAGTACCCTTTCATTTGCTAGATGAACGGATGAGATCCTTTCAAAGGATCTGATATCTGTCACAAATTCTAGATTGAAGGAAGGAACGTAGTAGGCGCTAATGCCTCGACCCCTTTTTGGCCTTCACAAATAGCGAAGGAATCGGGACCGTAGATCCCAAGATCTAGGGGAGTTACTTGGACCATCCATTTGTAGAGGACATGTGGCTGTCGGTTGGCATTTCAGTACCTGAGAAACCCAAGGGAAAGACCCCTTGTCTTCACAAGTCGCAAAAGCCCGGTATGCGAAACCCCAAATCAATATACAGTGAATAGGTTTTGGCGTTTCAGCACCTGGGAAACCCAATGGGAAGATCCCTCGTTTTTGCAAGTCATGAAATACTGGTGCCTGAAACCACGATGCGCTCTATGGTAGAAAGGAGGAGTACTGAAAGGGTCTGGATCGTCCATTGGAGGAGATGCATGGTGAGCGGCCTGAGTTCAGGGAAATCTCTGAAAGAATCTGGACCGTTGGATCCAAACCACCAGGGATCGTTAGATCTTGTACAAGAACCTGTGTATCAAAATCCAGGGTTTGTAGAGAGAAGGGAACAACAACTCGTTGTTCTCTTGAGTCCCGAAATCTAACGGCTCAGGCGGACAGGTGGTACATCCTAGATGTAGGGGCCACGTGGATGAAAATTGGTACATACTAGAACAAGGGTCACGTGGAGGTGGTAGGTGGCATTTTCTCATTACAGGGAAGGAGTCAACACCCTGTTGACCTATATTGCGTTTTGGGGTTCGACATTCCAAAAGGTAAGGAACACTTGCAACAGGAATTGCGAAGTTGCGAAACCCAAAAGAGATAGGCACTGAGACTTGCATCCTAGCCGGAGGTCACATGACACCGAGACAAGGGTGGAGCTGAGTACCTTAGCCCATTTAGTATTTCAGGGTTTGAAGAGTCAAAAGACTGGATTCTCTTGCTTTACGAACTCCCAGTTACCGAAATCCAGATACGGCCAGGACCGTCGGAGCAGGGGGAGACTCGTAGTCGTCGATCTCCTCGAAGCTGATATTTTGGGTTTTGGGGTTTGCAGAGTCGAAATACTTGATGTGCCTATATTTTTGAGTCGCGAAATGTGAAAAGGCGCCTAGTTTGTTTAGCCTGTGGTCGTAACCAACAATCACATGGAGGTGGAAAAGGGAAGAGCTAGCCTATGCTAGGCCCCCGTAGGACTTCGGGGATTCTGTCCCTCGAGAAAAAGGCAAAAAATCTATTATGCCGTAGTGGGTATGTTACAAACAAGGTCAGTCAGCCCAAAATGAACAAAAGACATCAGATTATTTTGGAAAAATGCCAAGGAAACAAACTATATAATGTTGGATAGGTGAGGGGAATCACTTGTATAAAGAATTCCCTCAC
Organism: Picea engelmannii; assembly: GCA_009831015.1. Lineage (NCBI taxonomy): Eukaryota > Viridiplantae > Streptophyta > Pinopsida > Pinales > Pinaceae > Picea > Picea engelmannii. The sequence goes on along the minus strand of ML803828.1, from coordinate 10,103 downwards.
AAAGGAGAAAGAATAAGGATTTCCCATAACATTCAAGAGGCTGAAATAGTGGAAGATGTGGGAGGAAGCATACCAAATATTTATGTAGTCTTGGACAACAAGAAATCATAATATCAGTCACCCATGACTGAAGTAGAAGGTAAGATTGATAACCAACCCATAGCAATTTTAATTGAATCTAGATCTAGCTATAGTGACATAAACTCTAACATTATCGAAATATTTCACTTGTAAAGGAGTGAGCATAAGAAATATTGGTTACTTTAGTTAGCCACAGGGGCTAAGAGAAATATCAATGAGTTGGTTAAATATTGCCTGATAGACATGAATGGACTCAATGCAAAGGTAGGTTTGAATATTATACCTTTGGGTTCATATGACTATCTAATTGGCATGTATTGGTTGGAAAAACACCATGCTTTCCTAGACTGTTACAATAAGAAAATAACTTGTCTTGATGAGAAGGGTGGAAAGGAAAGATTCAAGGCATTCTAAGAGCTGTAGTTGTTAGGGAAATTTCATCCATGTAGCTAAAAAAGAGTTTTAGGAAGGGATGTCAAATGTTTGCATCCCACTTCGAAGAGACAACTAGTGATAAAGTGGCAAGTCTTGAAGACCATCTAGTCTTGAAATATTTTGAAGATGTTTTTAAGGATATTCCAGGATTACCACCGAAGAGAGACATCAATTTATCTATTTATTTGGTGTGAGGAGTTACCCCAATGTACAAGATGCCTTATAGAATGGGCACACTAGAACTGAAAGAGTGGCAGATGCAACTAGAAGATATTTCGAAGAAGGGGTATATATGCCCAAGTGTGTCACCTTGGGGATCCCCAATTCTTTTTTTGAAGAAGGAATATGGAACCTTAAGTCTTTGTATTGATTTTAAACATCTGAGAAAAGTCACTATAAAGAACAAGTATCCCTTTCGAAGGATTGCTGATTTATTTGATTAGCTGAAAGGTGAAAGAATATTTTCCAAGATTGACTTGAGATTAGGCTATCATCAAGTGAGGATAAAAAAATAAGATATTAGAAAAACAACATTCAGAACAAGGTATGGGCATTATAAATTCACCGTAGTTCCATTTAGACTATCAAATGCCCCAAATGTTTTCATGTGTCTAATGAATGGATTGTTCAGAGAGTACCTGGACAATTTTGTAATTGTTTTCTTAGAAGACATTTTTCATCTACTCTATGTTTTAAAAGGAGCATGAGGAGCATCTTAGAATGGTGCTAAGGGTTTTAAGGTATCACAAATTATATTCCAAGCTAAGTAAGTGAATCTTTTATAAAAATAAGATCCATTACTTGGGGCACATTATTTCAACAGATGGGATAACATTTGATCCCGAGAAGATATATGCCATTAGAGGATGGATAGTGCCAAGAAATGTGATAAAGGTCAGGTCATTTATGGGTCTTCAAGTTATTATAGAATATTTATAAACGGTTTTTCAAATATTGCAATCCCAATCACTTCTTTGCAAAAGAAGGAGGTGACATTCGAATGGACACCAAAATGTGACAAGAGTTTCCAACATTTGAATATTTTTTTGACAAGTGCACCCATATTAAAGATTGTAAACCAAGATTAAGACTTTGTAGTGTGCACATATGCATGCAAGGAAGGGCTCGGTGGAGTCCTCAGTAAAAACGATCATGCATCATGTTGTGAGTCTAAGAAATTAAAAGAGCACGAGTGAAATTATGCTACCCATGATATATAATGTAGAAATTATACATGCATTAAAAATGTGGAGACATTACCTCATGGGGAGGATATTTGAGCTAAGAAAAAACTACTATGGTATGAAAAAATTATTTGAACATCCAACATTAAATACTAGGCATACTAGATGGATGGAATTTCTTAGTGAGTATGACTTTGAAATTAAACACATAAATGGTAAAGACAATCAAGTGGTTTATGCACTTAGTATAATAGTTCATGAAGTGCATATTTCATCCATCAACATGTATAGGTCATATTTAAAGGATAAAATTCTAGAAGGAACAAATTTAGATCAACTTTATTTGCAAATAAAAGAAAACTTACAAAAAATAAATTTACAGAAGAAATTTAGAAATTATGAATTGAAAGAGGATGTGATCCTCTTGTACAAGGGTTATGTTCCGAATTCCACAAAGATACAAAAATATAGTGTTGAGAGAAATTCACAATATGCCATATGTTGGGAACCCAAGATATCAAAAATCCATTATAGTTGTAAGGATCCAATACGTTTGGTCGAGAATGAATAAAGAAGTAGCTAACTACATAGCTCATTGTCTAGATTACCAAAAGGTGAAAACTGAGAAAAGACATCCAATGATGTTGTTGCATCCATTTCCCATTATAGAATGGAAGTGGGAAGTGGTTACGATATATTTTATTACAAATTTTCCTAGAACAATGAAGAAACATGAATCCATCATGGTGGTGGTGGGAAAAATTGACTAAGGAAGCTCATTTTATTCCTATGAAGACAACACACAAGGAAACATTGCAGAGATTTACATGAAGGAAGTTTCCAGGATACATGGAGTGCCTAAGGTAATAGTTTCAAACAAAGATTCCATGTTTAGATCAAAATTTTGGTAAGGTGTTTTCAAAGGATTTGGGACAAATATGAATCTTAGTACAACATATCACCCAAAGTCATATGGGAAAACAAAGAGGACCAATAGGATAATTGAATACATTCTCAGAATGTATGTGATGGAACATCCATCGAAATGGAAAGACTATATCCACTTAGCGTAATTTTCTTATAATAATGGGTATCAAGCCTCATTAAAAATGATTCTATTTGAAGCTTTGCATGGCAAGAAGTGTAACACACCAGTGATTTGGGATAACCCAACAGACAGAGCAATCATTGAGACATATTTGTTAAAGGAAATGGAAGAGAATATGATAAGGATCGTGCATAATTTAAAGTCTTCCCAATAAAGGTAGAATAATTATGCAGACAAGAACAAAAATTTTACATATTTTGAAGTGGGAGAACATGTTTTCCTAAAAGTTAAAGAAAAAGGAAGTTCAATAAGAATGGGTTGTTTCCCGAATTTGGAAGAAAGATATTGTGGGCCTTTTGAATTATTAGAAAAGTTAGGATCAATTTCATACATGCTATCATTTCCTGCATCCATTAGAATGTATAACATATTTCATGTGTCATTTTTAAATAAATATGTGCCTGACCCTAACCACACAATTGATTGGACTGCAATCCAGGTGGAAACTGAAGGGAATTTCTGAGTGGAACCCGTACACATCCTGGATCTGAAATTCAAAGTTCTCTAGAACAAATCCATAGGGAAAGTAAAATTTCAATGGACCTGATACGGTATTGAAGATACAACATGGGAGCATGAGGAAACCATGTGGGAAGAATAAACACAATTTTTTGTCAAATTTGAAGAAAATCAAAGTTGAAAATACAAGAATCCATTTTTGGGAAGCTAGTTACTGGAACCACATCTCTAAAATTCTCAGTCATCTATGTTATCCTTGATAAAATAATGGTGCAACATGATGGACTATAGGAAGTGAAGGGGGTGCATTCCTTGGGTCATCATGTTGAGAAGAATGATAGATTATGGTTGGGACTGTTGTTGGAGGGTAAATATTGCAGAATATATTTTATTTTCTAAGTATTGTGATGTAAATTTATATATGTATTTAAGAATGGTGCGGTGAATTGAGGATGATGCACAATTGTAGGGGAGGGGGAATGTAACATCCCCACTATAATCCCCAATTTAATTAATGCATAATGTAGATATAAATGTGGCTATGGACAAGCAATGTAAATGCGAAATGTATTTCCTAAATCGTAAATAAATATAATTCAATATCAGCTATTGGGATATGGACAGAGATGGGGGATGATTAATCCACAATAGAGGGGGAATACCTAGAGAGTGTCCAAGAGGGGGTCTAAAGGGAACTAATTTATGGGTATTAATTCAAACCCACATTTCTGAATTTTATTATCACTTGGGGAAAACCTCCTATTTGCTGGCTGAGTGTATGAGAGACCAATCATTGAATACCTATGATAGGGTGTGTGTGAGAGTAACATCCCATAGTTATTGGAGAGTATGGATTTGAAGTACAATCAACATTGGGAAGAATGAGAATTCAACTATCTTGGTAAAAGAGAGGAAATTCGTATGGGTAGTAACAAGCAGTTTTACACATTCAATTTTTACATGAACAAAAGGAGAGGAGTTAAAAAGAAGAGCTTTGGAGCTGGAACAACAAGGCTAGACGAATTTTGGATGATGCAAGAGTGTTTTTAGATCATTTTGGAGTTGTAAATTGAAGAGCCAGGTTTTCATACCTGAAGAGTGAACTCTTGGGTGAGTTGCACTGTATCAACAAGTGTTTTATATTGTTTTTGTTGGTGGATATTACTAGTAGTTAATTCCCTTAAGTTCTCAACTAAGATATTCCTATCTACCTATGCCAGAGAGAGAGACCTTGATAAATGAATGGGATTCCCAATGTAATGAGAGAAGTTAAGGGGTACATTCCTTGGGTTGGGAAGGTCAAGAGGAAGAGAGATGGAGGAAATTAAATATATTTGTAGGAGAAAACTACTGGGTTTTGTGATATTGAACTATGAGGGAACTGTGAGATGAACCTTTCTTTTGTGTATTCATATCCCCATATCATGGGTGAATTTCTATTGATATTTGGAACAACAGGTCTATGGTTTCGTGGAACATCCTTCCCATGCAGCTGGTTGCACAAACCCTCTTTGTTTATATATTTTACTAAGTTATTTATGAGTTCATGGCGGTGCATTTACTCTATGAATGGGAATGGATTTATATGTTGTTATAGATGTGTATCATAAATTAGTTTAAATACGTGTTTAAATCGTAGTTGGTAAGCTAAAATATTTTGATTAGCAAAATAAAAGTTTGCTTTATCTGTATTTCTATGTAGTAATGTTCCCTAGTTAAGTTGGGGGATGTCACAACTATGAAGAATTGAATTATTTGGAATTTCTGGTGACTATATTTGGTAGAACTCTTAAATGAGTGATGATATTGTCTTCAAAAAAATCCATGACAACCTTATATGTAGCCTTCTTGGTTGGTTAAGCTTCAACCCACTTTGTGAAGTAATCTATAGCCTTGAGAATACACTTGTAACCATTTCTATAATTGTATTTAAATTCTCCAATAAAATAAAGGCCTTGTTGTTGGAAGGGAACTTCCATTATCACTAGATTCAAAGGAAGGGCTACTAGCTTCTCCTTTCTTGTAAAAAGTTGACAAGGATAACACAATCTCACAAACTTGTGGACATATAAAAATATAGTAGGGAAATAGTGACCACCTTTTAAAATCTTGTGGGTAGTCGTTCTTGTTGAATGATTTCCACTGCATAAACCCTTATGAAACTCATTCATTAACTTCTTAGACTCTTTGGGGTCTACACATACGAGAATTAATCTATCTAGATTTCTCCATCGAAGGCCTTGGTTGATAAAACAAAACTTAGAGGCCTTCAATCTTAATGCTCTTCTTTTATGATCTATGAGGTAATTTGGACTAGTAATATTCTTAATATAATAAATAATATCAGCATACCAATCATGACTTTCCAATTCTTCCAAAACCATTGAGATCATATGGTAAGGATCTTCTTTTATTCCAAGGGATACTTTATTTCCTTCTACCATCATTTGGGATAATCCTTGACCCTTGACCAACATTGTGGGTTTAATATTCAAATCATACTCTTGAATCTTATAAATATTCTTTCTTCTAGTTCCCAAACAATATTTTTGAGCCAAAATATCTTTTATTGTAGAGTGAGGAACATAGGTAATTATCTGAGTAACCCACATAAGTTTTGAAATTGTTTAGCGTCTTGACAAGAGTGTAGGATTTCTTTTCCATGATAAAATACTTCAATTCAACATCTATTAGAACTTTAATAGTAAATTCTATGGATTTATCTTCACCTTGATCATTCTTCCGACAAAGAATACTTGCAATGGTATCCTTAGAGGAAAAGGAGAAAACTTGGAAATCCTTCAAATAATCCAGACTTACTAACACTGAGGATTTCACAATGGCATGTTTGATACATTCAAAATATGACTTTATATTCTCATCCAATTTGAAATATTCATATCTCTTAAGTAACTCATTTATGGTATTTGTTATTTCAACAAAATTTGGGATAAATCTTTAGATAAAGTTGATTTTGCCTAAAAACTAATGTAGGGATTTCTTGTTCCAGGGAAAGGATATTTCTTTGATACCATTAATCCTTTTGGAGTCCACCTTTACCCCATATTTTGAAACTATATTCCCAATGATATTACCTTCAAGAACCCCAAATATTGAATTGTTTGGGTTCAACAATATTCCATACTTGCAACATATTTCAAACACTCTCCTAATATGTCCAACATGACAGCTTCTTTCTTTTGAAAACATGATGAGATCATCTTGATATATCTCAATTATTTTTGTCATAATATCTCTAAATGAATAGTCCATGGTTCTCTGAAAAGTGGCACCTTCATTAGTTAAACCAAACAACATTCTCAAATACTCAAAAATGCCCCAAGGTGTGGTAAAGGATGTCTTATGTCTATCATCTTCATTCACCTACACTTGGTTGTAGCCTGAAAAACCATCTAAAAATGACATCATTGATGACCATGAAATTATCTACAATAAATGATCCATGTTAGGAAATGGTTAATTATCCTTCTCAGATGAAACATTTAGATTATTGAAATCAACACAGTGTCTAATATCGCCTGTCTTTTTCCTTTACCACTACAAGGTTAGATAACCACGTTGAATTCCTTGTAGGAGCAAATATTTATAAATAAGGTGAGGCAACTTCAGATTAATCTGTCTCAACTTCTATCAGAAAGGATTGGCATCCTTATTCAAAGGTATAGTATGATGGATAATATCACCTTTGTAAGATTTCAAATCACCATAGTACAAAGTGAATACATCTCTATATTCTTTGATCAAATTTTGAATTTACCTTCTTTCTTCACTTGAAGTTTCTTTATCAATTTTTACAATCTTAAGACTTTATAGGGAACCAATATTAACTTCCATTTAATCATTAGGTTTAACCATCTCTTTCTTTCCCTTGTACATGTCATGTATTTCAAACATACTTTCCTACGGAACAAGGCAAACAATAATATTACTCTCTATTATATGCTCTTGATACTCCACTCCTTCTCTCCAATCAATCTCTTTCTCAACAAACCCTTTAATATTTTTAATGAATATTATAATCAGGTCATCATCGTCAAACACTCAGCAATGTTCAATATTTTCGGGCACAAAAGGTCTAAAAATGATTTGTAACTTCCCACCTTCCAACAAATCCTTGCAAGGTTGAATATTTGAAGCGGATATGGATAACACATCAAGTCTCTCATGAAACAATATTTTGTCCACTTCCAAAGACAAAACATTGAACCATTCCATGGCACCTGTTGTTTCTAAAGTCTGCACCTGACTTCTAAAGGGAAAAGCTAGGCCACCTCAAGTTTATAATGATTGGTTTTTTTGATAAGTTGGTTTTTTGGATCAACTTAAGGATAGGTTTTCAAAGATGGTAATCTGGTTGGACAAGACACATAGTATAAAAGTAGGTTCTCCTTTTCTAATGGTATGTATATTAATGGACAGTTGGGAATATGAAAATACAAATAGAGGAAACAATAAAAAGAAATGCAATGAATCACTTTCTATGTGAGAATTATGACTTAAAATAATATCTTAAGACTTAGACAAATACCTAGATGCAAATCATTTAATAGGTTGCCAAATAGTATATCTTTCTCTAAACAATAGTTGTATAACAGGTTAGAAAATCAACAAAAGATGAACTAAAACAATGGCTGAAAGAATAAGGAAATGTACATTGCACACATCACAAAATTTGCATTCAAGACAAGATTAAACACATAAAGATTTGAGTAAGAGAACACAACTGTCATCAACATATATTCACTAGGTAAATAACTTTACAATCATTTGAGAAGGTCCAACCCTTTCTTCTATCCTTCTCTCAAAATTGAACCCTCAAAACATACAAAAACTGCATATTTATCAGAAATGCAGAGGCCCTCAACTAGTGTGTGAATGGGGTTTAACTCTACCACATCTATTGTTAAACAACTTATTAACTTCACTAAACACTGATTGGGTATCTTAATGTATACTTTGAGCCTGAATTAAATAAAAAGGATTGGTTCTCATCACACAAAAAAGACCAATGATTATGCCTTAATCTAAAAGAATCTCGCAATTAAATAACTGAAAACTACTACTGGCAATGATATAATATTGAGGCATGCGTTGGAGGGAATTGAGATCTGACAGAAATGACCAAGAGTGACAAAAATGAGTTCTGTATCGATCATGGCATGAACACATGCTGTTGGAGGCGACTGGAAGTGTGGTCGTGTCTTTCCCCCACTTATCTTTTTGAGGACAAAATAAAGTCGTGTTGCGCTTTTCTGGAGTCAGGACGTGCAGTTTCCCCATTCCTGGTTTGGTTCCCCCCTTTAAACCTTTCAAATATGTAATACATGTGGGTGAGACACTTTGGAATTTTGACATTTGGAGGTTTTGGAGCGTAGAGGATGCATATACTCTGGAGGACAGAACCCCTGAAGTCTTTAACCAACACTAATCACTTATTAACTTGAGATTACCTTTAACCTTCAACATTTCAGAACTTTAGGACTCCGACTCTTCGGGGTTCGGGAGCATGTGCCTGTTCTTGATAGAAATCTCCCAAAGCAAGATTTACCAAAGCTGACATGGAAAACAATGATGTGTCCACATGCCAAAGAGTGACACGTATCACTTGAAAATGAGTGGATGATGCAACCAACTGACCTGAAATGAGTGCTATGTGTCATGATATGAGAGTGCCACACATCAAAAATTGATGGACACCACGTGTCTCTGACATTTGGACATTTCAGGGCTTCGTTCTTTTCTTGGAGTTAAACCTCCTGGATGAACTAACTCGCGAAGTGACGTGGCAGTGTGGGCCCACTCTGACACTTTAGGGCTCCGGTACTTCGAGGAATTGTTGCTTCAGAGCTCCGACACTTCAAAGCTTCAGAGGCTTCGACACTTTGACGTCTGGACACTTTGAAATATTTGAACCAATGGCAAGTTCAGACGCCCGAATGATGAAGTCGGGGAGTCATTCCTGTTAAACCCCACGCGAGTTTGAGACTCTGAATGTGCAAGAATCGTTGATCTGCATCGACTGTTAGATCTCCACCATTGAAGAATTGACCTGTCTGTTTGGCTTAAATTCTAAGCCCAAAATGGACTACTTTGATTTTCTTCCTTTTTCTGCAGAAGATTATTGATCTTACAAAGGACTTGTTGGACCTAGATGTATCCTGCACACATAAAAGACTTGGTGGACATGCTCCATGCTCAATTTGTGGAAAATATGATGACATGTATTTCAAACTCAAACCAAAATATGTGTTTATCCTTCAAGAAAAACATAAAAACTCTATGCAAAGAATCAATCAAGCTAGACAATAAGGGAAACCAAGTCAGTGAATAAATGGGAAACTAACTTGACCAACCTTAATAGGAAATATTTCTAGGAAGGAACAAAAAAGAGAGAGAGAAGGGGTAGGGCTGTAGATTTAGGTCTTAACATTGGCTCCTATCATGGATAACACTTCCCTACAAGGTGCTAAGAACAATAGATCACGTGCCTTAGAATTAAAGAACTTCTCTTACCTCTTCTTCTGCCTGTAATTCATGTATCTCTGCCACTGTATCTCAGCCAATGCATCTTATTGACACCAAAACTGTAGCTATACCCCAGTGCGTCTGTTGGGCCATAGAGTATTTATTTAATCTGAAACTTAAAACTGCAACTACACCCCAGTGCCTTTGTTCGGATATGGAGTCTTTATTCACACAAAATTAACTAATCAAATGCAAAAATAAAAGGAAAGCATATATGGTACAAGAGGGACCTTCCCTCATCCCTAAACAAAATAGTGTTTTAGGAAGCACCCATTTACTGGGCCTCTGAA
>ML803827.1:493140-508116 GCA_009831015.1 Picea engelmannii | reverse complement strand
AACCTGATATTCAATTATAATTTTTTTGGTTAAATATTAAACATTCAAGGCAGTTGTAAAATTTTATATTTTGATTAATATAAAAGAAATTGATATTTAATTATAATTTTCTTTTTTAATATTAAACATTCAAAGTAGTTATAAAAATGATGTCATTCAATAACAATGATATGGTTTCAATAATTACAATTAATTTTATGTTTTGATTAATATAAAAAAAATTGATATTCAATTATAATTTATATTTTTTGTTAAATATTAAACATTCAAAATAGTTATAAAAATGATGTCACTCAATAACAATGATATGGTTTCAATAATTACAATTAATTTTTTATTTTAATTAATATAAAAGAAATTGATATTCAATTATAATTTATATTTTTTGATTAAATATTAAACATTCAAAATAGTTATAAAAATGATGTCACTCAATAATAACAATGATATGGTTTCGATAATTACAAGTAATTTTATATTTTAATTAATATAAAAGAAATTGATATTCAATTATAATTTATAACAATGATAATGATGTCACTCAATAACAAATGACATGGTTTGAATTTTTAAAAGTGATATGGAATACTTATTTTAGGACCACTTTAAACATTAAACATTAAAAGTAAGATTATTTTAAAACATTAAACATTAAAAGTAGGATTATTTTAAAACATTAAACATTAAAAATGATATGGAATAAACTTTAAAGATTAAACATAAGTAAGACTATTTTAAAGATTAAACATTAAAAGTGATATTTTAAGACCACTTTAAACATTAAACATTAAAAGTAAGATTATTTTAAAACATTAAACATTAAAAGTAAGACTATTTTAACGATTAAACATTAAAAGTTGCATGGAATAAACTTTAAAGATTAAATATTAAAAGTAAGACTATTTTAAAGATTAAACATTAAAAATGATATGAAATAATTCTTTTAAAACCATTTTTTTATTTTCAATTTATTTCCATTTTTAAAAGTGTTAAAATTAATTTTATATTTTAATTAATATAAAAGAAATTCATATTCAATTATAATTTATAACATACTATAACACCTCTTTCTCCTAGAGCTGTAACGCTCTGATACCATACAATAATGCTCCCTTTCCATCAGCCGAGCAGGCACTACTTCACGAAATAACAATCTTGTGCTTAATTATATATATATATATATATATATATATATATATATATATGACATGCTTTTAAAAGAGGTTAAACACATTTAAGCTCAGAGTGAGCATAAGAATTACTATTATTATAGATAATCAATGGCTTTAACATTAATTCATATGCACAGTAGAGTACATGATAATTGTAAATACACAGACATGCAGTAACATAATTAAAACATCATCTGGTACTTATATTTGAAAATGGTGGTTATTCCACCAACCAGGTGCAGGCCTTCCACGAACCTCCCAGCCTTATACCATGCTGCTCATCAAGCTCAGCAGTAGATCACCCCCGAGCTGGAACTAAGCTCAACCCCAAGGCAAGGAATCCTAGGCTAGGCTGAGGTTACAAGGAAAACACATAGTCACAAGGAAGGAATTCTCTCCCAGGAACCACTCATAGTCACCGCCCATAGACTCTCCTTCTCCACATATCTGTTCCACCCCAGGAGTATACACCTTCTCTATCACCTAGACAGTCCTTCAACTACTAACCTCCCTTGCCTTGGGTTTCAGCAACAGGTCGGACCCAAATTCTCCAAGATCTGTGGCAACTACAGGGTTCCTTCCAGGAGTTCTCTCCTTCCTCTGTGCACTCTCTCGCCTGGAGAGAATCACTCACAGGCCAAGCAACCTGTTCTTGCAACTTCAATCACTTCTCTCACCTAGAGAGAGTGTTGTACAAACTGGCCAACAAGCCACCCGCTGTCCAGCACTGTGTGGCCACAACAACCAATGGGGAAAATAGTCATGGGCTTTCCAAATAGGCTCAGCAATGGTAGGATGATCTCACGGTTATGGATTTGGGATAGAGATTCCACACACACGCTCCATTTGTTCAGACAAAGGGTGTCTCAGCTTTCCAAAAATCAACAAAGACTATCCTCGAAATCAACACAGACTTCTTCCCCCTCAGGTTTCAAAATTGCACGAGGTCTCATGTAGAGGTCGGGTCAGTTCACGCTTAGACAATCGGATAAAATGGAGGAGGAACCCCCACCATGACTCATCTCAGTCGTTTTATTTGCATGGGCCTGGGTTGACACTTGTCACCCGTGAAGCTGCATGCTTCCATCAACGTGCGTTCCTTCCACCCTTTTGGAAGTAACATGTCAATCCAAAAGAACTTAGGATAAAACATAATACTCACATGTCTTTTGGAATAATATTAAAATATTATTCACCAAGGACTTAAGTCCCTAGGCTTAGCCCCTAGGCTCAACACTTAGCCCCTCTTCCCACCTTCTAGCCCCTAATCCCTTTCCCAATCTATGGAAGCTTAGTCCCCCATCACTTATTCATCGTGATCAGTTTGCACGCAACAGTTTTTATATTTTTATTAATGTTCTAGATAGATACATGTACAAAATCAAGCTCTTGGCCTTCAACACTTAGGATCTATGGCCGAATAATCACATAAGCCTACAAACTTATATAACTTGGCTCACCAGCCTATACAACATAATTACAATTCATTTCATCAACATGATTTACATCAGGGCTCGACCTTGGCGACATTACAATCCCCCTCCCCTTATTTCTGCACTGTCCTCAGTGCAACTTTACACTATATCTGCAAGATTTTCAAAATTTTCAAAAAGATGTGGGTACTCTGCTCGCATAACATCTTCATGCTCCCATGTCGCATCCTCAGGACCGTACCAGGTCCACTGGACCTTTACAAGCTCTATGGATTGATTTCAGAGCTGTTTGTTTTTCCTGTCCAATATGCGCATAGGATGCACTTCCATGACACCTTCTGGTTCCACCTTCCACTTCAATCATGTGCGATTGAAATTTTGCTTGCTTGTTGTCTAGGGCTGCGTAGATCCTTGTCATTTTTCTGCCCATATCCTCCACTGTTTCAGCTTGCTAAACATTTTGTACGGTTCTCACTTTATCTTTTATGTGGGGGCAGTCTCTGTACCTATGGTTCCCCTTACAACCCCAACACTCCATAGGTGGCGGTCTAGGCATTTTCTCACCTACTTTATCTTCCTAGGCTCTCTGAAAGATGGTTGTCCCTAAGGACTATTTCTAAAAAAGGGAGGCTTGTTTTCCTTCTGCCTCTTCTCTTTCCTGAACTTCTTCTGATCATCCCAAGCCTTTTGAAACATAGGCCTTTCTCTTTGTTGTTCATATAAGCATTTTCCCCTTCTTATTGTTTCTTCCATAGTCTTAGGATCATCATATTGAATCTTGTCACCAATCGAAGGTGGCAGTCCACTCATATATTTCTCAATCTTGACAGCCTCATCTTTGATGAACGGAACATACTTCAGTAGTTCCAAAAATCTTCATTCGTATTCATCGATGGTCATGCTGCCCAACTTGAGTTTGAAGAACTCCTTCATCTTTCTGTCATAGTACCTTTTTGTCAGGTATTTGTTCTCGAAATACCTCTTGAACTCCTTGCAAGTGATATCTTTCTCACTAATGTGTTGCACCTGCACAAACTATTCCCACCACATGGATGGTTTTCCTTTCAATTGATACATCACAATTCTTCCTTCTGCATGAGAGGAATAATTCTGCAGTTGAAAATACTTCCTCATGCCAAGTAACCATGTTTCGACATCTTCCTCCTTCTTATGTTCTCCATCAAATGTAGGAGGCTTAATATTATTCATCTCTCCTTTCAATTCATCCCTTCCAGATGTTTGATGTTTTCTAGTAGGGGATGGGCTTGAACTACTATGTGCCTCCCTACCAGAATGCTTTGCGGAGCGACGATGATGTCTCCTACCACTCCTTGATCTTCTTCTCCTCTCAGGGGTTCTGATACTTCTTGATCTTCTTTTCCTCTTAGGGGTCCTGCAACTGTTCGAATTGCTTGAGACACTCCTCTTCTCCAACTTCCTTTCTATTCTTTCCAGGTTCTTCAACACTTTTAAGTTGAATTCACGCTACTGATCCCTGACCCTCATGAACTTTCGGCTATCATCTCGGTGAGCCTGGGCATCTTTCTGCAATCTTTCAATGAGTTTCATCATATGTCCTTCCTTATCCAATTATCTTCTGTGTCCATTGGAGTTTGATCCTTCGACTCCCAGGTTGACATCCCTTCCTTCTCTTTTGCTCTCTGAAATGGAGGCAATCCGCACCTCTTCCATTTCTATACTCGGCGTAGATTCACGGTTGACCTGACACTCGTTGAACTCTGCACACACAATGTGCAATCAACCGAAGTTTGTCAGGCCCTTAAACCTTCAAGAAACTTACAACACTCATAAACCAACATGAACAAGAAAAACGTTTCGATTCCGTTAAGTTTTCTGAGCTATGTTTGGCTCTAAAAATTTTTTGGACTTCGGAACTTCGGGGTCTCGGTCCACGAAGATCCAACAGTTAAATCCTCGACGGTTCTTTTGTCTTAAAAAATTTCGGGACTTCGGCACTTCAGGTTTTCGGGTGATAGATTCCTCTTTCTCCCTACCCTCGTAACCAAAGGCACCTTTCACAATTTCGTGATCTCGTGAGTTCGCGAGTCAAAGACCCTTGACTCTTCTTCCTCCAAACACTGATACCCGAGATGCGATACAAGTATGGCTCCCTCCTCACTAGCACCTACTACATATAACTGTAGGCTAGGTCTAAGCGCTAGCACCTCTCGCAACTCGCGACTTTGCGAGTTGGAGTGTTGAGCCCTCATGCTCGTCCTTTGCGAATGCTGAAATTCTAATTTACTTTACCCTCCGAGCCCTCATAGCACAATTGTCTCCACATCTATAGTGTTGAGTGGCACCCTCAGGAGGGTCCACATTATCTATGGTGATGTCATCGGGTCCCACCATGCTCACTTTTCTTTTGTCCCACCGGCACGTGGTACACACCCATGTGTCCACATCCGTTCCAAGTGAAATCCAATGATTAGACCTTTCTCAAATCTACGGCACAGATCCTTTCAGAATTTTGGGGTTTCGGGCATTGAAAGTTCATGCATCCATGCATCTCAAGCTTTTGTTTGCCCAGATTCCAAAAATTACATTATATTCATCCAACGGTCAAGTTCCTCTCCTACGATCTATGATGTAGATCATTTCGAGATTTCAAGTATCGCGATTTCTACATTCCTATGCAACTCTCAAGGGTTTTTTAAACCCTACGCACATTCTCCAGATATGATGGTTGTCAGGGTTCTCCTTTCCTCCTGAACAAATCCTATGGCTCCTATACTTCTAGCGTGGAGTCCTCTCTCCCTGTGACCAGATGCCACCCTAGCTACTGTTTCATAACACCGCTACACCTCCTGATCTTGGTAACACGGTCAGGTAACTCCTTGTCACTCAGGAGCATTTAAAGGTCTAAAATTGGTCCTCCAAACACAATTTCTCCTCAAACCCTTGATCCAAAGACCACTCAACTAGCCCATCTAGGCTCAGCGTCGAAACCTTGGCTCTGATACCATACTACCCATACCCGTATGGTTATATATAGCAGGCGCTAGCGAGGAGGGATCCATACCCGTATCGCATCTTGGGTATCAATGTTTAGAGGAAGAAGAGTTGAGGGTCTTCGAATCGTGAAGTTTTGAAAGGTGCCTTTGGTTACGAGGGTAGGGAGAAAGAGGAAGCTATCACCCGAAAACCTGAAGTGTCGAAGTCCCAAAATTTTTGAAGACAAAAGAACCATTGAGAATTTAACTATTGGATCTTCGTGGACTGAGACCTCGAAGTTCCAAAGTCCCAAAAACTTGCAGAGCCAAACAGATCTCAGAAAACTTAATGGAATAAAAATGTTTTTCTTGTTCATGTTGGTTTATGAGTGTTGTAAGTTTCCTGAAGGTTTAAGAGCATGACAAACTTCGGTTGATTGCACAGTGTATGTGCAGAGTTCAATGAGTGTCAGGTCAACCGTGAATCTATGCTGAGTATAGAAATGGAAGAGGTGTAGATTGCCTCTATTTTAGAGAGTGAAAGAGAAGGAAGGGATGTCAACCTGGGAGTCGAAGGATCGAACTCCAATGGGCACGAAAGAGAATTGGATAAGGAAGGACATATGATGAAACTCATTGAAATATTGCATAAAGATTCCTAGGCTCACCGAGCTGATAGCCGAAAGTTCATGAGGGTTAGGGATCAGTAGGGGGAATTCAACTTAAAAGTCTTAAAGAACCTGGAAAGAATAGAAAGGAAGTTAGAGAAGAGGAGTGGCTCAAGCAAGTCAGAGAGTCGCAGGACTCCTGAGAGGAAAATAAGATCAAGAAGTATTAGAACCCTTGAGAGGAAAAGAATATCAAGAAGTATCAGAACCCCTGAGAAGAGAAGAAGATCGAGGAGTGGTAGAAAAAATCATCATCGCTCCTCAAAGAATTCTAGTAGGGAGGCACACAGTAGTTCAAGCCCGTCCCCTACTAGAAAACACTGAACATCTAGAAGCGATGAATTAAAAGGAGAGATGAATAAGATTAAGCCTCCTACATTTGATGGAGAAAATAAGAAGGAGGAAGATGTCGAAACATGGTTGCTTGGCATGAGGAAATATTTCCAACTACAGAATTATTCCTCTCATGCAGAAGGAAGAATTGCGATGTATCAATTGAAAGGAAAAGCATCCATGTGGTGGGATCTGTTTGTGCAGTTGCAACACATTAGTGAGAAAGATATCACTTGGAAGGAGTTCAATAGGTATTTCGAGAAGAAATACCTGACCAAAAGGTACTATGACAGAAAGATGAAGGAGTTCTTCGAACTCAAGTTGGGCAGCATGACCATCGATGAATACAAACAAAGATTTTTGGAACTACTGAAGTATGTTCCCTTCATCAAAGATAAGGCTGTCAAGATTCAGAGATATTTGAGTGGACTGCCACCTTCCATTGGTGAGAAGATTCAGTATGATGATCCTAAGACTATGGAAGAAACAATAAGAAGGGAAAAATGCTTATATGAACAACAAAGAGAAAGGCCTACTTTTTGGAAGTCTTCGAATGATCCGAAGAAGTTTAGGAAAGAGCAGAGGCAAAAGGGAAACAAGCCTCCCTTTTTTAGAAACAATCCTCAGGGACAACCATCTTTCAGAGAGCCAAGGAAGGATGAAGTGGGTGAGAAAATGCCCAGACCGCCACCTATGGAGTGTTGGGGCTATAAAGGGAACCATAGGTACAGGGACTGCCCCCACAGAAAAGATAAAGCGAGAACTATCCATAATGTTCAACAAGTTGAAACAGTGGAGGATATGGGAAGCAGAATGCCAAGGATCTACGCAGCCCTGGACAACAAGCAAGCAAAATTTCAATCTCACATGATTGAAGTGGAAGGTATGATCAACAATTGACCATTTATTATTTTAATTGATTCTGGGGCTAGCCATAGTTATGTAGATCCTAGGGTGGTGGAAAGTTTGCAATTATCAAGAAGCAAACATGAAAGGTCTTGGTTAGTGCAGTTGGCTACAGGAACCAAGAGGAAGGTAACTTAATTGGTTAAATCATGTTTGATAGACATGAATGGATTGAGCACGAAGGCTTAATTGAATGTTCTGTCTTTAGGCTCTTATGACTGCTTAATTGGGATGGACTGGTTGGACCAGTACCATGCCCTCCTAGACTATCATAACAAAAATTTTACATGCCTGAATGAGGAGGGAAATTGGAAAACAGTCCAAGCAATTCCCAGAGCTGTAGCTGTTAGAGAAATCCCAGCCATTCAGCTGAAGAAGTGTTACAGGAAAGGCTGTCAATTATTTGTAGCTCGTGTGGACGAAGCATCCAGAGATGAAGTCTCAAGAATTGGATACCATGAGGTACTCATAGAGTTCAAGGACGTATTTCAGGAGGTACCTAGACTACCTTCGAAGAGAGACATCGATTTTTCTACAAATTTGATGCCTGGAACAACTCCGGTGTCGAAATCTCCTTATAGAATGAGTACGCCAGAGCTGAAAGAGTTGCAATTGCAGCTCGAAGAGCTTCTGAAGAAGCAGTACATTCACCCCAGCGTGTCACCTTGGGGTGCCCCGGACCTATTCGTGAAGAAGAAGCATGGGACGTTGAGGCTATGAATTGAGTTCCGACAGTTGAACAAGGTAACTGTCAAGAACAAGTATCCTCTACCGAGGATCGATGATCTTTTTGATTAGCTGAAGGGTGGGAAAATATTTTCGAAGATAGATCTCAGATCAGGATATCACTAGGTAATAATAAAGGATGAGGATATCAACAATACCACCTTTATAACAAGGTACGGTCATTACGAGTTCACAGTGGTGTCCTTTGGAATGTCAAACGCACCTGTTGTTTTTATGTGCTTGATGAATGGTGTATTCAGGTACTATTTAGACAAGTTTTTCATAGTCTTCCTGGATGACATCTTGGTGTATTCCATGTCAGAGGAAGAGCACAAACAACACCTGAGGATGGTGTTGCAAGTGTTGAGAGAACACCAACTGTATGCCAAGTTGAGCAAATGCTCATTTTATCAAAGAAAGATCCATTACTTGGGACATATTATTTCATAAGAAGGGATCACTATGGATCCTGAGAAGGTTGAGGCCATCTGAGAATGGTCAGTGCAAAGGAATGTGACAGAAGTTAAATCCTTTATGGGTATGGTGGGCTATTATAGAAGGTTTATCATAGGGTTCTCAAAGATACCTCACCCTATCACTTCCTTGCAAAGGAAGGAGAAAAAGTTTCAATCGGCTGAAGAGTGTGAAGAGAGTTTCCAGCGATTGAAGAAGTTGTTAACCAGTGCTCCAATATTGAGAATTACAAATCCAAATATGGATTTTGTGGTGTGCACAAATGTGTGTAAGGAAGGGTTGATAGGAATTCTCAGCCAAGATGGATTTGTAATCTGTTATGAGTCCAGGAAATTGGAAGAGCATGAAAAGAATTATGTCACTCACGATTTGGAGCTGGCAGCAATCATCCATGCTCTGAGGAAATGGAGACATTACCTCATGGGAAGAAGATTTGAATTGAGAACAGACCACCACAGTCTGAAATATTTTTTTGAGCAGCCAACCTTAAACACTAGACAAAGAAGGTGGTTGGAGTCTCTATGTGAATACGACTTTGATATCAAGCATATCAAAGGGAAGGAAAACAAGGTGGTTGATGCACTCAGTAGAAAGGTGCATGAATTGCATGCTACAGCCATTAGCATGTACAGGACGGATATTAAGGATAGAATTTTGGAAGCTGCAAGTGCCGACTTGCAATACAGAGATTTGGTAGCAAAGCTACAACAGAGTGAAAGGCCACAGAAAAGGGAAAGTTACACCTTGGAAGTTGATGGATTACTTATGTATAAAGACAGAGTGTATATACCCAATGTCTAGTAATTGAAACTTGTGATTCTAAAAGAAATGCATAATGTGACGTATGCTGGACACCCTGGATATCAGAAGACTGTGGAAGCAGTAAAAAATCATTCCTTTTGCCCGAGTTTGAAGAAGGAGATCACTGAATACATCGCCAGATGTATGGAATGAAAGAAAGTTAAGGCTGAGCATAGGCACCCAGTAGGGTTGGTGCAGCCTTTACCCATTCTCGAATGTAAGTGGGAAGTGGTGACCATGGATTTTATTACAGGATTGCCAAGAATGAGCAAGCAGCATGATTCGATCATGGTGGTGGTGGATAAGCTTACAAAAGATGCCCATTTTATTCCACTGAAAACCACTCACAAGGCAGTAAATGTTGCTGATATCTTCTTAAAAGAAGTTGCACGCTTACATGGAATTCCTAAGACGATTGTGTCTGATAGGGACCCGAAATTCACATCGAATTTCTAGAAATGACTGTTCAAAGGATTCAGAACGAATCTGAATTTTAGTACAGTGTATCATCCAGAGTCTGATGGACAGACAAAGAGGGTGAACAGAGTAATAAAGGACATGCTGAGAATGTGCGTGATGGACAAACCATCAAGATGGGAAGACTACCTGCATTTGGTAGAATTTGCCCACAATAATGGGTATCATCCATCATTGAAGATGAGCCCATTTGAAGCACTTTATGGAAGAAAGTACAACACCCCAGTGAGCTAGGATAATCCAGCTGACAATCCAGCTGACAGAGCAGTAGTTGGGCCAGAGTTGCTCAAAGAGATGGAAAACCAAATGATAAGAATTTAACAGAATTTGAAAGCTACCCAGGACAGACAAAAAAGTTATGCAGATAAGAACATAACCCACAGAGAATTCAAAGTGGGTGATCATGTTTTCCTGAAAGTGAAAACTAACAGGAGTTCCCTGAAGATGGAAAATTGCACCAAGTTGGCAACAAGATACTGTGGGCCTTTTGAAATCTTGGAAAGGATTGGGCCAGTTGCATACATGATTGCATTACCCGCATCTATGACTATACATAATGTGTTTCATGTTTCATTGCTTAAGAAATATATGCCTGATGCTAATCATGTTATTGATTGGAATGTGATTCAGGTGGAACTAGAAGGTGTCCTGCAAGTGCATCCTATGCACATATTGGACAGGAAAAACAAACAGCTCCAGAATCGATCCATCGAGCTTGTAAAGGCTCAGTGGACCTGGTACGGTCCTAAGGACACAACATGGGAGAATGAAGATGTTATGCGGGCAGAGTACCTGCATCTTTTTGAAAATTTTGAAAAGCTTGCAGATACAGTGTAAAGTTGCATTGAGGATAGTGCA
Source organism: Picea engelmannii (assembly GCA_009831015.1). Taxonomy (NCBI): domain Eukaryota; kingdom Viridiplantae; phylum Streptophyta; class Pinopsida; order Pinales; family Pinaceae; genus Picea; species Picea engelmannii. The sequence continues at coordinate 497,314 of ML803827.1, read as the reverse complement.
GAAATAAGGGGAGGGGGATCGTAATGTCCCCAAGGCCGAGCCCTGATGTAAACCATGTTGATGAAATGAATTATAATTATGTTGTATAGGCTAGTGAGTCAAGTTATATAAGCTGGTAGGCTTATGTGATTATTAGGCCAGAGAGCCTAAGTGTTGAAGGCCAAGAGCTTGATTTTGTACATGTATCTATGTAGAACATTAATAAAAATATAAACACCGCCGCGTGTAGACCGACCACAATGAATGAGTGATGGGGAACTAATATTCCATAGAATGGGCAAAGGATTAGGGGTTGTAAGGTGCGAAGAGGGGCTAAGTGTTGAGCCTAGGTGCTAAGCCTAGGGACTTAAGTCCTTGGGGAATAATATTTTAATATTATTCGAAAAGACATGTGAGTATTATGTTTTATCCTAAGTTCTTTTGGATTGACATGTGACTTCCAAAAGGGTGGAAGGAATGCATGTTGATGGAAGCATGTAGCTTCACAGGTGACAAGTGTCAACCCAAACCCATGCAAATAAAATGCCTGAGATGAGCCATGGTGGGGGTTCCTCCTCCATTCTACCCGACCGTCTAAGCGTGGACCGACCCGACCTCTACGTGAGACCTCGTGCAACTCTGAAACCTGGGAGGGAAGAAGTCTGTGTTGATTTCGGGGATAGCCTGTGTTGATTTCTGGAAAGCCGAGACACCCTCTGTCTGAACAGATGGACCTTGTGTGTGGAATCTCTATCCCCAAGATATAACCATGAGACCATCCTGTCATTGCTAAGCCTGTTGGAAATCCCATGTCTATTTTCCCCGTTGGCTGTTATGGTCACGCAGTACTGGACTGTGGGTGGCTTGTTGGCCAGTTTGTACAACACTCTCTCCAGGTGAGAGAAGTGATTGAATTTGGAAGAACAGGTTGCTTGGCCTGTGAGCGATTCTCTCCAGGCGAGAGATTGTGGAGAGGAAGGAGAGAACTCTTGGAAGGAACTCTGTAGCTGCCACAGAGCTCGGATAATTCCGGTCCAGCCTGTTGCTGAAACCCAAGGCAAGGGAGGTTAGCAACCGAATGACTGTCTAGGTGATAGAGAAGGTGTATACTCCTGGGTTGGAACAGGCATGTGGGGAAGGAGAGTCTGTGGGCGATGAGTATGAGTGGTTCCTGGGAGAGAATTTCTTATTTGTGACTGTGTGTTTTCCCTATAACCTCATCCTAGCCTAGGATTCCTTGCCTTGAGGTGGAGCTTAGTCCCAGCTCAGGGGTGACCTACTGCTAAGCTTGATGAGTAGCGCAGCCTAAGGCTGGGAGGTTCGTGGAAGGCCTGCACCTGGTTGGTGGAATAACCACTGTTTTCAACAATAAGTACCAGATGATGTTTTAATTATGTTACTTCATGTCTGTGTATTTACAATTATCATGTACTCTGCTGTGCATATGAATTAATGTTAAATCCATTGATTATCTATACTAACAGTAATTCTTATGCTCACATTGAGCTTAAATGTGTTTAACCTGTTTTAAATGCATGTCATCTATATCTATATAAGCATGAGATTTTTATTTTGCGAAGTAGCGCCTTCCCGACGAATGAAAAGGGAGCGTTACAGTATGGTATCAGAGCGTTACAGCTTCAGGAGAAAGAGGTGTTACAGTATGGTATAAAGTAAGACTATTTTAAAACATTAAACATTAAAAGTGATATGGAATAAACTTTAAAGATTAAACATTAAAAGTAAAACTATTTTAAAGATTAAACATTAAAAGTGATATTTTAAGACCACTTTAAACATTAAACATTAAAAGTAAGACTATTTTAAAACATTAAACATTAAAAGTAAGACTATTTTAATGATTAAACATTAAAAGTGATATGGAATAAACTTTAAAGATTAAACATTAAAAGTAAGACTATTTTAAAGATTAAATATTAAAAGTGATATTTTAAGTACACTTTAAACATTAAAAGTAAGACTATTTTAATTTTAAAACATTAAAAGTGATATGGAATAAACTTTAAAGATTAAACATTAAAAGTGATATGGAATAATTGGAATAATTATTTTAAAACCATTTTTTATTTTTGATTTTCAATTTATTTAAATTTTTGTTGTTAAAAATTAAACATTAAAAATAATTGTCCTTTGTAATAATAGAATATAAATTTAATTGTAATAATAGAAAATAAATGATTATAATTAATTCATATTTTGATTAATATAAAAGAAATTGATATTCAATTATAAAAATATAAAATAACTAATTATAATTTAAAAAATATATATTTTATTTATAATTATAAAAAAATTGGTTAAATATTAAACATTTAAAGTAGTTATAAAAATGATGTCACTCAATAAAAATTAACCATTAAAAGTAATAGTCCTTTAATTTAATTGTAATAATATAAAATAAATTGATATTCAATTACAAGTAATTGTCCTTTAACTACAATACCAGATTAGGTGGGTAACTCAGGTACGGTTTGAGCGGTTGGTTACTGGTTGAGCGGTTGGTGACTGGCTTCCTTAACTACCTTAGTTTTAAGGAAGGAAGGTCTCCCAAATGATAGCAAGCGTTGGCCTTTCCTTTCCAAGGTCCTCAATGTTAGCGACACCTGAGGCGGGTGGAACTTATCAGAGTCACCCTTCTCAGAGTAAGAGGAAGACCATCTATAGGGGTAGAACCTATCCCCATGGGGGATAGGTAAGTGGCTCTCAAACGCCTGCAAATGGCCATTTGAAGCGGATGGACCCTATAAGGGGCGAACCTAAAGGCCTCTCTCGAACCTATCTGATGGTTTCGTGGGTCACTAACCAAAGTTCTATATCAATATAATAATATAAAATAAATAATTACAATTAATTTTATATTTTGATTAATATTCAATTATAATTTTTTTTTGTTAAATATTAAATATTCAAAGTAGTTATAAAATATTATAATTGATTTTATATTTTGATTAATATAAAAGAAATTGATATTCAATTATAATTTATTTTTTGGGTTAAATATTAAACATTCAAAATAGTTATAAAATTTTATATTTTAATTAATATAAAAGAAATTGATATTCAATTATAATTTTTTTTAAGTTAAATATTAAACATTCAATGTAATGATGTCACTTAATAACAATGATATGGTTTCAATAATTACAATTAATTTTATATTTTGATTAATATAAAAGAAATTGATATTCAATTATAATTTCTATTTTTTGGTTAAATATTAAACATTCAAATTAGTTATAAAATGATGTCACTCAATAACAATTTTATCCCTCCGAAAGCCATTTCATCGAAATATTGGCGGCCGGGCGTCGTAGTCGTATTTGTGCCAGAGGAAAAATATTGACAGCAGGCAAGGATCCAATTTTGACTTCCAGTAGTTCAGGTAAGTATCTGCACTTCCTTATCTGGAAGTAAGGAGCTAGACGGAATTCCGGGAGGACTGCTTCCCTAGCCGCGTTCGCTATAAGACCTTCGGGCAGAGATGAGACCTTGGGGGATGTTATGACAATGATATGGTTTCAATAATTACAATTAATTTTATATTTTCTTTAATATAAAAGAAATTGATATTCAATTATAATTTATAACAATGTTACTCAATAACAAATGATATGGTTTGAATTTTTAAAAGTGATATGGAATAATTATTTTAAAACCACTTTAAACATAAGAATATTTTAAAACATTAAACATTAAAAGTAAGACTATTTTAAAGATTAAACATTAAAAGTGACATGAAGATTAAACATTAAAATTAAACATTAAAAAGTAAGACAGACTATTAAAGTAAGACCATTTTAATGATTAAACATTAAAAGTCATATGGAATAATTATTTTAAAACCATTTTTATATTTTCATTTTTAAAAGTGATATGGAATAATTTTTAAAAGTGATATAGAATAATTATTTTAAGACCATTTTTCATTTTTTATTTTCAATTTATTTAAATTCTTGTTGTTAAAAATTAAACATTACAAGTAATTATCCTTTAATTGTAATAATATAAAATAAATAATTACAATTAATTCATATTTCATATTTTGATTAATATAAAAGAAATTGATATTCAATTATAAAAATATAAAATAACTAATTATAATTTTTTTTTATTTTATTTAAAATTATCCTTCCAATTATTTTCGTTTAAAATTTTTATTTTTTGATTGTAAAGG
>ML803827.1:465312-493064 GCA_009831015.1 Picea engelmannii | reverse complement strand
ATATTTTAATTATAAAAGTGATATTTGTTTTTTAGGTTTTAAAATTATATAAGTGATGGTCCTTCCCATTACAAGAATGTGACTTCATAATTGACAAACAATTTTTATTTTTTAAAAGGCTTATAATTCCCAAACAAATATTTTTATAAATATGACCAAGGAAAAGAACTCTTGAAGTGCCAAAGGGCCATGAAGACTTTAAATTTGAAGAGATAAATGAAACTTGAAAGGGCCATGGAGATTTTAAATTTGATTTTAAATTCGAAGAGGTAAAGACCTTGGAGATTTTAAATTTGATTTTCAATTCCAAGAGGCAAACGATAATTGAATGGCCAAAGGGCTAGAGATATAATACGATTCTTGAAAGGACAAATGGCCATGAAGACTTCAAAAGGCCCAGAGATAAGGTGGGATAATGTGTTCATTATCTCTTAAATAAAACACTTTTAAAGGAAATAATTCAAAAGGATAAGGTGAGATAAGGTGTTCATTATCTCTCAAATAAAACACTTTTAAAGGAAATAATTCAAAAGAATAAGGTGAGATAAGGTGTTCATTATCTCTTCAATAAAATACTTTTAAAGGAAATACTTTCAAAGGATTCTTGATAAGGTAAAGGACATGAAGACTTCAAATTTGAATAGGTAAAGTTAAAGGACTCTTGGGAGGGCCATCGAGATTTTAAATTTGATTTTCAATTCGAGTAGGTAATTGAGAGTCGAAACGCCAAAGGTAAAAGGACTCCCAATGGACCGACGGTAAATCCCTCATGACCATACGGAAGAGATAAAGGACTCTTTTTTTAAGGTCAGAAGAACTTTAAAGAGGTAAAATGTAAAAGACTCTCAAGGACCATGAAGAGTCCTTGTTAATTTGATCCTTCATGAGGTAAAAGACGTTTCAAATTTGATCCTTGAAGAAGTAAAAGGCCTAAGACTTTTCAAATTTGATCCTTGAAGAAGTAAAAGGCCTCTTGAAGGGCCGAAAGGTGATCAAGAGAAGATTCATGTAAATTTCAAATTTGATCCTTGAAGAAGGAAAATATTCTTTGAATGGAAAGAAGATAGAAAATTTAATAAATGGGAACACCCTTGTAGGGCCAAAGGACTATGATCAAATAATTTAATAATTCTTTGAATGGAAAGAATATAGAATATTTAATAAATAAGAAGACTCTTGTAGGGCCAAAGGACTATGATCAAATAATTTACTAAATAAGACTCTTGTAGGGCCAAAGGACTATGATCAAATTTGTTCCCATGAACATAGATAGAATCGAATAAATAAACTATGCAATGGTTGGGATTGGGCATATAGAAAATTTAATAAACTATGTAATGTTTGACTTTGACTTACCACTTGAAGGGCCAAAAGATAGAAAACTGAATAAATAAAAGACTCTTGGAGGGCCAAAGGACCATGAATATCTCAAATGTGATCAAATTTGACCTCTTGAAGGGATAAAAGATATAAAATTGAATAAATAAAAGACTCTTAGAGGGCCAAAGGACCATGAATATAATATTTCAAATGTGATCAAATTTTATCACTAGTGACAACATAGATGTGACCAAAGGACCATGAATATTTCAAATGTGATCAAATTTGATCACTAACCATATGATGACCATATAGAGGTAAACTATTCAATGGTTGGGATTGGACATATAGAAAATTTAATAAACTATGAAATGGTTGACTTTTCCTCTTGATGAAGAATTGAGTAGATAAACTATTCAATGGTTGGGATTGGACATATAGAAAATTTAATAAATTATGCAATGGTTTGACTTTTCCTCTTGAAGGGGCTAGAAGAGGGATAATTGAATAAATAAGAGGACTCTTGGGGACCAAAGGACGAGATGTGATCAAATTTACAAAATTGAATAAGTAAGAGGACTTTTGGAGGGCCAATCAAATTTAGAAAATTGAATAAGTAAAAGGACTTTTGGAGGAAGATTTCAGATGTCATCAAATTTAGAAGATTGAATAAATAAAAGAACTCTCGGAGGGCCAAAGGAGCATAGAAGATTTCGTATGTGAACAAATTTAGAAAATTGAAAGATTGAATAAATAAAAGAACTCTCGGAGGGCCAAAGGAGCATAGAAGATTTCGTATGTGAACAAATTTAGAAAATTGAATACAAAAAAGAAATCTTGGAGGGCCAAAGGACCATAAAAGTTTTCATATGTGATCAAATTTGATCAAATTTAGAAAATTGAATAAGTAAAAGGACTTTGGGAGGGCCAAACTTAGAAAATTGAATAAATAAAAGAACTCTCGGAGGGCCAAAGGACCATAGAATATTTCATATGTGATCAAATTTAGAAAATTGAATACATAAAAGAAATCTTGGATGGCCAAAGGACCATAGAAGATGATCAAATTTGATCAAATTTAGAAAATTGAATAACTAAAGGACTTTTGGAGGGCCAGATTTCAGATGTGGTCAAATTTAGAAAATTGAATAAATAGAAGAACTCTTGGAAGGCCAAAGAACCATAGAAGATTTCATATGTGATCAAATTTAGAAAATTGAATAAATAAAATAAATTTTGGAGGGCCAAAGGACCATAGAAGATTTCATGTGATCAAATTTAGAAAATTGAATAAATAAAAGAAGTCTTGGAGGGCCAAAGGACCATAGAAGATTTCATATGTGATCAAATTTAGAAAATTGAATAAATAAACCATATAGAGAATTGAACAAATAAACCATGCATGGTTTTTTATCCTTGGACCACCATATAGAGAATTGAATAAATAAACCATGCAATAGTTGGAATTGGGCATATAGAAAATTTAATAAACTATGCAATGGTTGCATGATCTAATTACATATAGAGAATTGAATAAATAAAGCATGCAATGCTTGGGATTGGGCATATAAAAAATTTAATAAACTATGCAACAATCAACTTTGATCTAATCCATGGTGGCCATGGCCAAATGGTTGGGGTTGGGGATATAAAAAATTTAATAAACTATGAAACAATCGACTTTGATCTAATCCATGGTGCCCATGGCCATATAGAGAATTGAATAAGACTGAATAAAACTCGATTTAAACAAACTTTGAGATTACGTAATCTCCAATTTATTATCCAAGAGTTAAACAAACTTCGAGATTACGTAATATTTGAGATCCCACGTCTATGTATATTTGAGATGTTTACCTATAGTCTAAGGATTTAGACTTGAAAGAAAAATCACATAAAAGTAAGGATTTTTTAGACCAAGGGTTGAGACTTCAGAGACCATACAAACAATCTGTTCAATATTGGTGGGATTTGTTCCATGCTAGTGGGTTAAAAAGGTCTTAACGATTTGTTCCATCGTATTGTGTTTGAAAAGTCTTAGGGATTCAAATGGTGTTGGATTTGTTGCATACTACTGTGTTAAAAAGGTCTTAGGGTATTTGTTCCATAGTAGTGTGTTAAAGAGGTCTTAGGGATTCAAATGGTCATGGGGGAACCCAAAGGAGAAAATGAGATCAATGTTCCTACAAACACAAATTCTTTGGGATTTGTTCCATACTAGTGTGTTAAAAAGATCATGGGGTATTTGTTCCATACTAGTGTGTTAAAGAGGTCTTAGGGATTCAAATGGTCACGGGGAACCCAAAGGAGAAAATGAGATCACTCTTCCTACAAACAGAAATCATCTAAGATAAAAATTAATCTCATCAAACTCACATACACCGTCCAAGGAACCAAATATTCTACAATAGAAATTTATTTGTTATTTTGAATAGCCCCAATGTCCATCTCAAACAAAAGTAATGAACTGTGAACCCCAAAAGTCATGCTATTTTATTCCAAGTGAAAAAAGCCACAGTACTACTATACACTCAAAAATAAGCCTCGAAACAAGATCATGAACAGACAAACAAACAAACAATACCACCTTTGCTTTTCCAGAGCCAGTGATACCTTCTTCACTACAGCTAGAAGACTAAACTAAGCCCAAGTGCCCTCAATAAGAGGCTTGATAGATGAAGTTTCACCGAACATGTTGACAAGATCAGAGCATGACTTGCAATTAGCATCCCCATCTTCCGTCTTCACGTCCAATCCAAGCTCTGCATCGATGTCGTCCGAGGCAGATATGAGAAGGAACTCACAGCCCTCGTAGTTGAGGAAGTCGGGAGGATCCGCAGCCACAAAGCGATAAGAGCCGATGCGCCCTTGCAAGTGTGCAGGGAAGGTCGCCTTTCGTTTGGTCTGAAGGCCTGCTGATGGCGGCGCAGGCTGCTCTGGGTTCTTGATCTGTATGATGAAGGATCCTTCGCGTTCCACGTTCAATGAGTCCTGAGGCTCGTGTTTCCCTTCGGGATTAGGGAGCTCCAGCTTGTAGACCAGATGGGTATGCATTCCCTTCTTCGAATTAGTTGGGTGGTGTCGCAGGATTCGGTACACGCCTTCGGCTAGAGGCCTCGCAGCAGGCTTCAACCTCGTTCCCCCACTAGCTGTTTCGTATTGCTCTGCAAATTCAGAGCTTTCATAGAACTATTAAACTGATCTCCAGGTATATGGAAAAATTCAGAGAAAAACGTTGAATGAAAGGATTATATTATCAAGTATATCATTCCACTGTATGTTTAATTGCAGTTATATACCTTCTGAGAGGGCTTTCTTTATGTCTTCGGTGCTTGTTGTAACGATTTCCACAAAGCCCCAGTAAGGCATAGTCCTCTTGGAGGGATCGGGGAGGCTCTTGCGGCCCATCACGATGAACCTCAATAATGGCTTCTCTTTGATGACTATTTTCTTCAAAAATAGAATCAGAGAACACAGCAATACAATGCATTAATATCTAGCTATATATTGCTAGTCCTATAATAAAAATCTTTTCAATCTTTTCAGGGTTCCCATGAAATTTGTACTTCTATTTCATGGCATTAGAGTGGATGTTCGATTAGAGTAAAATCTCCAGAATTATACTTGGAAAAAAGAAGAGAAATAAAGAGGAAGCTACTTAGTATAATACAATTACTAGTTGTGATATACAGATGATCCATTACTACTTTTCTTTTGTAATGTACCTAGAATTGAAACTCTAATGCTTCAGGCTCTCTCACCTTACTTGTTGTGGCATACAGGTGATCCATTACTACTTCTCGTTCGTAGAGTACATAGAAATGAAATTCTCCTGCTTCAGGGATTCTCACCGAATCTTGGCTAAAAAATGAAACTGGACTAGACATACAGGTGATCCATTAGTACTTCTCGTTTGTAAAGTACATAGAAATGGAATTCTCCTGCTTCAGGGATTCTCACCGAATCTTGGCTAAAAATTGAAACTGGACTAGTTTGTGGTAGACTCCAACCACATATTCTAGCGTCTAGCTTCAGATTATAGAATGTCTGGGATTTAAAAATGAAGCTAGGCTAGTGGTAGAGTCCAACTATATTCTAGCTTATAGAGAATATGGTATGTGCTGAAAATTGAACCTGAACCTGGGCTAGTTGTGGTAAATTCAAACTATTACTGCTTTTGCTGTGGTAAACGGTAAAAAAGCAGGAGAGGAAATACTAGGCTGGGCTGAAAATCGAACCTGAGTTGGTTGTTGTAACTTTATCACTGCTTTTTCTGTGATACCAACCGGAAAAGCTGGGCTTGGCTGAAAATCGAAGCTGGGTTAGTTGTTGTAACTTCCAAGTTCCCACTATTATTGCTTTTCCTGTGGTAACTGTGGTAATTTAGCAGTAGCAAAAAACATAGGCTAGGCTGAAAATCGAACCTTTATCTAGTTGCGGTAAATTTCTACTACTGCTCTGGTTAAAAAGAAGAAAACACGGGCTAGTTGCGGTAAACTAGACCACTTAGTGTTTTTCTGTGGTTAAAAAGGAGAAAAACCTGGACTATTTATGGTATAGTCTAACAGTTAGTTTCTATTTTCTGAGGTAAGAAAGCAGAGAACCTGGGCTAGTTGTGGTGAACAAAACCATTACACAACCCTGATTGGCTATAAGAGCAGCTAGCTCTCTGGTAGAATAAAGAGACTGACAAAGTAATTTTATGCACTAGCATAGGTCCATCTTAAAATTAACTATGGACTCAATCTATTCAACGGCTAATGGATCTCTGCTAAAACAAAGAGACTTAAAATATTTTATGCTCTAGTATAGGTCCATCTTAAAAGTACCACTTTCGCTGTTGTACCAACTACAACTGGTTTTGCTGTGGTATTATAGATGTAGGAGAAAACCTGGGCTGGGCTGATATCGAACCTGAGCTAGTTGCTGTAAATTCCTACTATTACTGTTTTTCTGTGGTTAAAAGGAAGAAAACATGTGTTACTTGTGGTAAACTAGACCACTTATTGCTTCTCTGTGGTTAAAAAGCTGAATACCACAAATATTTGTGGTAAACTCCTAACTATTAGCTTTTCTTTCTGTTGTTAAAAAGGAGAGAACCTGGTCTAGTTGTAGTAAATTCCAACTAATACTACTTTTCTGTGGTAAGGAAAACTATTACACAACGCTGGATTGGCTGTACGAGCAGCTAGCTCTCTACTGATCAGTTAAGATGGATAACGTGTTAGCACAACAGATCAAGGTAAGCATGGGCAAGTTCATATCACTACCAGTATACAACGAAGGTATGGCTGATTTAATCAGGGAAAGATGTATACATTTGCAGGGTCTGTTATGCAGTCCCAATATGTCAAAGAATTTAATACCTCAAGGGGTTAAGGTGGATAATTTGTTAGCATAAAAGATCCTTGCGACTATACAAGGAAGATAAGCATGGGTAAAGTTCAGATCACTGCTAGTATACAGCAAAGGTATAATGGACCAATTCATGGGCAAGATGGATTGATTTGCAGTGGAAAGAAGATGACAAAAGAACATGTAAGATGAGAGTTACACCTTTGTATATAGTTACACCTTTGTATTATATATAACCAGGGCAAAGAAGAAGATGAGACACTGTAATGTTAAATGAGAGAAGAAGATAAGTAAGACATGCAATGTAATGTTGCACCGTCCAAAATGTGAATATGTAAAAGAATATATTCTTCTTGTTGTAGAAAGTATATTTTAGAATATAGAAGACCCTGTATGAAAAAGCATTAGATTAAGACATATCTAAAACCAAGTTTCTGCAGGTTTGAGTTAAAGCTCAGAAAAAGTCATAGACAGGTTTGAGTTAAAGCTAAGAAAAAGTCATATAGACATTATATCTTAGAATACAGAAGAGCGTGTACGAAAAATATAAGACTAGGGAAACTAAAATTAGCTCGTATAGACTGGAGTTAAGGCTAAAAACAAGTATTTTGTATCATTTCATTTCATATATTTCAAACGAGATATGGAGACAAAATTTCATGATTTAAACTTAAAAGCAAGTGGCTATAGATTGCAGTTTAAAAGCTATGCGACAGTCTAACGTTATTTCTATGATCATTTCATATATATTCACAGTGATGATGGATAATATTTTTTTAAACAAATTTACGGCCTAACTAGTATCAAAAGATGAAAGGCCTGCCATTTTTATGTCGGTCAGCTCCCCTAAGGCCTGCCATTTTTTATCTGGTCTTTCAGTAGGAGTCCACCGAAACAAGCTTATGTTTGACTCTCAGCACATTGGGAAAATTAGTCTCCTACCAAAAATAAGGGGGTTCTTGGGGAAAGATAAGAAACACCATCCAACACCCATGACGGAATAAGACTCTTGCTGAGAGAAATGACAGAAATGGAAGAATTAAAAGTTGTATGAATAAATGCAAACGCAGCAACACCCATAATTCCCAAGACAAAAGTACTCCCCCCACCAACCATTAAAGCCTGCACCTCCTAGCCACTTACCAGACAATGGCAGGATTGAAACCAACCCTATCGAACCCAATGGACATAGGGTCAATCTGTACCAGGAGAAGTTAAATTTTATCAAAAGAAAAACGATAACAGAGACCTAATATTCAACATACCTCACTTCCATGCCCTCCCTGACGATCCTCGGATTCATGTTCGCTTGCCTTAACATCATCACTCTCTTTTACTTGGGTCTCATTGCCGCCTTCTTGGGCTTCAATACCCTTTTGTTGCGTTTCACCGGCTTCTTGTGGGGCTTCACTGGCTTCTTCTTGGGCTTCACTCTCTGCAGATTTCTTGAACTTAACCTCCTTTCCAGAGTCTGAGGACTGCTTCTCCTCCTCCCTCCTTTCTCCAGACTCCGGCCTAAGAACAATGTACATTTCCTGCACGTCATCTGGGCTGTGCGCTTCTTCCTTATTGACCTTGGGCCTGTAGAAGAAGAATATCTCGCCCCGTTCCTATGCCAAGATTTAAACACAAAAATGAATTCTTACATCAAAATTCCCTAAAGGCTAAAACTGCCACTGTTCTCAGGCAATCATTCATAACCAAAAAAAAACCAAGATTTTAATGTCCGAAAAAGGAATAAAAACAAGCACCTGAATCTCAACTTTGGGTTCCTCTCGTGTCTTTGTTTCTTCGCCCTCGCCCATTGTAATAACAGGAAGTTAGTTCTTCTTCGCCTAACCAGTTCTTGCAACGTTACAATCGTTGCCTGGAATGGACATCGAGTTCCTATATAATCAGTTTCGTCATCCACTCTATTACTTGGCCCTCCTTCTCGCGTTTCCTGCAAACACGTTGTTGCATGCATGTCAGCCACATGTCTACTCCATAACGTGCCGCCTCTTCCTTAAACTAAAGATATAGTAACATAATCATCAACCTTGTTTTTCAACCTGATGATGGTTACAGCCCCCACATTCAATTTAAAAAATGAATCAGGTTCTGTGTCTGTCGTTCGGACGATCATTACACAGCATTGGCTTTCAAATAATTTCGCCTACGTGTTTTCAGGTTTCAATTTCCTGGTGCTTTGTTTAGTTTCCTGTTTTCAGTTTTCAATTTCCAAATACTTTGTTTTGTTTCCCGTTGTATTTTCAAGTAGTTCTTGGATTTCTCAATCTAGATATTTTTAGAAAGATGCACGTGTAATGTGACCACCATAACTTGTGGAGTTTGTAAGCAAAAAGCATGTCAGATATGTGTTTTCTTATGAGACACATATCAAATTTCCAGTAACTACCAGCACATTGGTTTTAATAAGATGGCATACATGAATGGTGACAAGATTGAACTCTTCTCAATGGAGGGTGGGTGGGTTAAGGCGTATTCGTTTTCTTTAATCTATAAAAATTGTTCTCATATGTATATATTTAGGAGAAATTGTTCTCAAATCTGGGATGAAATTTGTTCGATATTAAAGTTCCACTTCATTATTAGGGATTTGATTATGAAACTTTGATTCATGAGTTTTTGCAAGGCAATCAAATAGTTGAATTTTTAATTAAAAAATAAAAAATAGAACATTGTTGCGTTAAAAAGATTGTTTTGTGGTAAATAGGGTGATTTGAGTGAACACCATGTCAATGTTCATATTCTTGAGTGCCTCTCATACAACACCATGTTATGTTCGTACTATTCTATTCACTAGTGTTTGGGAGAAATATTGCTTATCCCCTTATACCTCTACCTATGCCATGTAGATTCTTATCCACTTAACCTTGATGACAATGTTATTAAACATTGATAGAACTGCATGTACATAGAGAGCACATAGACCTATTTGGAAGGTTGCAACTAGCATTATGCTTCTTGTAATGTTAGACTTTAGGACCCTTGACATCCCTACTACGATGATATGGGGAAACTATAATCTCATATTTAAGCACTAAGCCACACAGTTAATTTCTTGATAATTTCCTACCTAATCTTAATGTAAGGGTGACAAGGTCTTAATATTTTGATGACTTCCCATTTATTATAGCTATATCTGGGCCACCTTTTCCCATATGCATTTTGTTGGCGGCTTATAGATCATTGAGCAAGTTTTCATTTCTCCACGGTTTGCTTTCTCTAAAGATTATGACATGCCATTGAGTGTATTCTAATGCATCTTGTGGGATGCCCATGGGTAGCCTTTAGGAAAAACATAGGCATCTTTGTAATAAAAGAAAAAATAGAAAAAATATTTAAGGCATTAAATATCCACTCCTGAGTGAAAATACAAGATTCATACACCTATAAATGCCCTAACTTCCACCCCCAATTATCTTAACTTCATTCATTGGGTATAAATATTAGTAGTTAACTGGAAAAAGGGGCAAGAGCCCATTGGCAAGGATATGCTACAGAAATTGCAAGAGAAGAAAAATGTGGATTTATGTTGTTGTTCCCTTGTTCAGAGTGCCTTGGCCCTGAACACATTTATGGCTTTGAGTAGAGTTGAAACTTCTCAAGGAATTTTCATAACCATAGTAAAGCCAAAAGCTATAAGTGGAGCATAAGAAAGCATCTGGTCTAGATAGGAGGAACCCGACCTCTAGTGACAAAGGTGCTAATACAATTAATCAGTTATTATATATTTTTTTCCATGTTTATTTAATAATAAAGATCGTGCTTCTCCCTTCCCACCCCCCAAATAAAATTGCAATATGTTTTATTATTATTATTATCAATTATGTTTGATTTGAATATTGAACTAACCCCTCATAGTTAGATGGAATCAACTATCATAAATTCATGTTGTTATTTGATTATTCAACTCTAGTTTATGTTTATATGCTCAGATTGGTTTGAGGAAGGTCAATTTTTCCCATTGTGTGTAGGTTTAGGAGAACAAGTTGGAATTTTAAGAACTTCTTTGGACTGCATACAAGAAGTGGAAAATCTGTATTAGTGTCATCATAAGTTTTCCCCCTTCCATTACTTTTTAGTTAGTTACTCTTGTAACTGATTGATTTTGGATTGAAGATTGTAATTTTAGCCCTAAGTTATTGGAGATTTTCTCCTATAAAAACACTGACAAATATACTAGGGAAAACTCATTGAGTTTTTCATATCAAGATCCCTCTTCTCTATATTCAAGTTCATTGGTATTTGGTCCTTCTTTAATCTGTGTTATTTCCCATTTCTTATTATTGTAGAACCAGAGTTGGTAGTGTTGGGGATTGGATGTAACTTGATATGAAACAAGAAAATAACATTGCAGATAATCGAAGAGGAAATAAGATTTCAAAGATGAAAAGGTGGTGCCTAAAGACATTATTACAACACTTAAACACAACGTAATGTGATTAGAACTTCATAATGCATATTGAACATCTTGTACACAATAATGATATCACCAATTTCTTGATCCACTTGATCTATTTGATGATAATAACCCATAGGATATTCTATTTATAGCTTCACGCTATAACAACTTCCTTGAAATCAGGAAGATCTTTTCCACATATAATCGTCAGTTGTTATAGTTGACTTCGTCAAATCCACATTCTCTAGTTGGCTTGACAAGGATGATCGACCTGACAGTCCATGCATCCAATTTGTATTTGATTTTTGGGTTGTTCGATCCACCGACTGACTGTCTTTGACTATTGGTCGAATGTCCGATCGACAAGCTTGTTGAATACTGGATTGACTTATGTAGATATATGGTCGATCACACGACCGACTATTTCCAAATGTAGGTCGATTGCCCGAGCGACTGATTCCAAGAGAAGTGTGATGAACCATCATGACTTGATGTTCCAACACCCTCCCATCAACACGTGGATCTAGAAATTTGGAAAGAGAAATTATGTTAGCATGAAACCCCCCCATAATTGTATCTTCGTGAAGCCCAAGTATTGAATGAAGCTTGATAATATAGCTTTAGATAAAGGCTTAGTGAAAAGATCAAAAACCTAATAATTGGTTATGCAATATTTAAGAAAGGCAACATTCTCATGAACCAACTGTCTCAAATAGTGAACATGGAGTTCAACATGATTCATCTTATTATGGGAAACAATATTTTCAGCAACTTGGATGACACTCTAATTGTCACAGTAGACTATAGTCGAGACCTAAAAAGGAAATCCAAGTTCACCAAGAAGTTGGTGGATCGAGACTACCTCAGTACCTGCATAAATGGTGCCATGAAATTATTCTTTTGTAGTCGACAAGGAGACTATATTCTATTTCTTGCACAACCACAACAGTGTTGTTGGATGTATGGGATGACCCGATTTCTAACTTAATTCTCCAAAAGAACCATTTTCACCATTAACCATTCTAGTAAACCAGAACATTACACTGCACATAGAGTGCACAATGCAATCTCACCCGAGATAGCTTATGGGTGACTACAGGACATAGATTGCTTCAATCATGGAATGGGTTGGGTGTGTTCTTTCTACTTCTGCTTCTAATTTAACATTCATTCTATCATAATATTCATCATATCTACTACTTCATCCATTCAATGACATACATTATGCATTATTATACTGGTGCACGTTGTAAATAAACCCTAACATATGCATCCATCTAACCATTCGTTTATTATAAGGCATATAAAAAGAACACATCACACATAAAGACACCATTTTTATCGTGGTTCACCCCCCTAGGCTACGTCCACAAAGATCTTCTTCGTATTTCTTATTCTTCATCAAAATAGCATTGCACGCATTACATCATATGGTTTAATAATAGTGCATGTCAGGCTCACCAGTGTCGCACCAAGATCCACATCCTGTGATCTGACCCTCAATTATATCCCAACATTAACTCCATCTGAGCTCTGCAGCTCTTGAAAAAACATAGACTTCAACTCAAAAGGATTCTCTAAGTACTTTGCTATTGTGAAAAGTCACTAAAAAAGTATGATGATGATATCCCTAGTTGCCTCATACATCCTCTATTTATACTACAAAATTGGTTAAAACCCTTACATTATGACTCCAAAACCCTAACTCTAAGTGGAATCCACTTGTCCACTTGATAACTATATTCCTCACGGTGGGTCTTTGATCCAACCATTCCTTGTGTTGATCTTCATTCTTTCTTGGCACGCTACTTCCTTTTCCCTTTGGCATGTTGTTCTTCCTTCTTTTCTAGCATGTATTTCTTCCTTTGGTCCATTCTTCCTTGCTTCTTGTGCTTAAGTCCCAAAATTTCCTTCTCCAACAACGGTCCATTTCTGAAGTGAAACATATATTTATAAGTGGAATTCTAATCATCATTGTGGCCAACCCAATTGGATTAGGTGAAGCCGACCAACAAAATGAATTTTGACAATACTTGATACCAAAATGAGTGGTACCCTTGAGATAACAAACAATTCATTTGACTGTTCTCCAATGGATTTCTCCGAGGTCCTTCATAAACTGAGAAACTACACTAACGACAAATGGAATTTCAGGTCGACTATGAGCAAGATAAATGAAGTTTTTGACCAGTTGTAAATAAAGTGTAGCATCAACTATGGGAGTTTCACAATTTTTCATGAGCTTGAATCCAGATTGAAAGGGATTAGCTTAGGGATTACAATATTTCATCTTAAAACATGTCAAAAGTTCCATTACATATTTAGATTAAGAAATGAAAAAACCATCACATAGGGGTAATACTTGAAAACCCAAAAAGTAATGCAGAGTACCAATATCTGTCATGTCAAAGGATTCAACAAGTCATTTATTCAATCTAAGAATGAGATTGGTGTTATTTTAAATAATGAAAAGGTAATGAACATATACAAAAAAAATCAAAGTGTCTCCATTGGTATGGATTACATACAAGTTGTGATCATATTCACAATGTTTGAAACCAAGTCGAAGAAATAAATTGTTCATCTTAGTATACCAAGCTTGAGGAGATTGATTTGAACCATAAAGTGACTTCTTGATTCAAAACAACAGGTTAGAATCTGTCACAAAACAAGGAGGTTGGTCCATGAAAATTTCTTCAGATAGGTCTCCATGAAGAAAATCACTCTTTATATCCATCTGATGGATTTTCCATCCAAATTGAGCAGCAAGGGAAATAATCATTCGAATAGAATTCATCTTTCAAATAGGATCAAAGGCCTCAATGTAATTGATACCTTCTTCTTGAGAAAATAATTTCGAAACCAAGTAAGCTTTGTCTCACTCAAAAACACCTTCATAGGCAAGGATGATTTTAAGGATGAAAAATTATATTAAAATGTAGAAACATGGGATAATATTACTAGTCCTTAATATGCAAAATGTAAAATGTTTGGGGATAGTTTTGTAAAAATAGTCAAATTTTTAAGGATTTTATATACTTTCTATAAAATTTTGGCGATTTTTAAGGTTAAATAATTTAATTCTATGGAATTTGGGTGAATCGTTTTTCAGAAAAAATGGAAATTGGCGAATCATTTTTTGGGAAAAACCATGGAAAATTAGCCCATTTGTGAAATTTAGCCCCTTCATGTATTCAATGGGTCTAACCACTTCTAGTCAATACCAGATCGAACCAGGTATTTTTCAAAAAGTTTACTGACATACTCACCGCCATTTTCTAATCTCAGGCGATTGATGGATTAGCGACATTGATTTTCAACAAAGGTATTGAATTCTTTGAACTTTTCAAAGAAAAAATTCTTATTTTTCATAAAATAAACCTAAGTGAAATGAGAGAGAGAATTAATGAAAGTCAATATATACCTTGCATCTACTAGGGAAGGTAGATTCATGTAACAAACATCACTGTGAACCATCTCTAGAAGGTTTCTTGCTCACTTCTCAAAGTCAAAATGTGCCTGATGATGCTTGCTAAGAACACAACCTTTACAGACTCCTTCAGGGGGGGAAAATTTAGGTAGAACACCAACCATTTTATGACTTTCCATCGATTGCAAACATAAAAAATTCAAGTGTATGAGTCATTTGTGCCAAGTTTGAATTCACTCATTAGTGTGAGAAACAAGAGAAATTGGTTCTGTGTCAATTTGAGTTGTGTCAAATAATTTATACAGACTATTCTTTGGGTTGCGAAACCCTTCAACGAAAATCAACTGACGTTTCTTCAAATCTCGAACAAAGAACCAATCTAGCCAAAAATCCATAATTTTACATGTCTATTTTAACTGAGAAATAGAAAACAAATTGGCACTAAGATTTGGCACAGGATAAACATTGAAAATTATCCCATGTCGATAGGAAACATCAACATGACCAACAATATCAAGAGAAAAATCATCAACAACATAAATCTTCCTCTCCTCGAATTGATTTAAGGACGTGAAAAAGGAAGCATCCTTATCCATATGATGAGTGCACCCATATTCAACTACCCATCCATTTTGCACAAAATGAGATAGCAAGGCATGAGAAGTTCTGACTTGGAAGGTGAAATTATCAGTATGTCAATGAACAACATACACATCTCCTTCAAGGAATTCAACCTTCTCCTCTAAATCATCTCTCTTATTGTAGTATACCTTCTCCACATGTCTAGTCTTTCCACAATACTGGCATGTCTTCTTCTTTATACTTTGTCGAGGTGCATCTATTTTCCCTTTAGGTTTATGGTTGAGGAATCCATGTCTCTGTTTAGGGGTATCAAACCATCCTCTTTCCTTGTGATTTGACATTCCCTTTCCTTTGAGCAAGTGGGCTTGATATTTACCACCAATCTTTCCTTCTTCAAGAAATTTATGTTGATCATTAATCAAAAGACCACATAAGGCTCCAAATGTGTAATCCTTACCATATTCTTTGTGTGCCTACCAGTTGGTGAGGAAAGTCTAAATGAACACGTTGAATGGTGTTCTCAAATTAATCAGGATGAAATCGATGAGTTTTCCATCTTTCTTCTAATAATTATTTCCACATTTGTCCAATTTCAATTGGAGTTCCTTCACATGTGCCAAATAGTCCTCTATTTTGTCAAAAAAATGAGGATCTAAAGAGATTGAATCTTTCTCTAATTGCATTATTTGGTTTTCATTGACTCTATCGAACAACGAATTCAACTTCTTCCATACTTGATGAGGGCAGTTGATTCCATTGGTGTGAAAACAAATCTCTCGCGCGATATAGGTCGTCGTGACCTCTACAGCCTCATCTTTCTTTCCATCAACAACAAAATTTTCCTAACTGTCTATTGGATATGGAATTGTAGTCTTCGTATACGATTACAGTCTTTTACTATTTAATATGGTTTCCATGTTTGGTGCCTATACCCTGTAATTTGATTCATTTAGAATTATAGGATCAATCTTTGAATCCATCTTCAATACATGTACAGAAGAAATTTGTTTCAACAAGTTACAATATGCAAACCATTGTTCTAGAGTCAATCACGCAATGTATCAAACTTGTAAAATTTTGTGGATAACACACGAGGTTTCAAACCATCGGCTCTGATACCATGTTGGGGATTTGGTGTAATACCATATGATTTATCTTTTTATTTTATCGTACAATTTCTTATTTATTATTATTATTACTACTACTACTTTAAATTATTATTATTTGTTTATTATTTTAAGACCATTTATTTATTAATTATTATTATTATTATTTAGTAATATGGGGCATTACAAAATCCCCATCATTCAAGGAACTTTGTCCTGAAGTTAACACTAATTATGCTACTTATAGGTTTTTATTTTCTCCTCATATATTACAAAACACCCTCTGCTGAAACTAGTATAAGGGCCACTGAAGTGACCACAATAGGCATCAAAAGTCCACATTACAACATTGGTGAAGCAAAAATACTCCCTAGTGTTTCTTCCCAACTTTTGGAACCAGGATTAAGCGTATCGGTTTAACTAGATCCCCAAGGATCGAAACACCATTTTCCAAAATAAGCATATGACTTGGTACTCTTGTACCCCAACCATATCGAAAGGCTGACCTAAAATCCCTCCACAACTTCTAGGTACAATCATTTGGAATTGAAATCCAATCCCACAAAACCATTGGTGAATAATGCTCCATTCCTTCTTCTGAATTTTAGCAATATAACTCCAACATCAGGTACTATGGCCTACTAAAAATGGTCTCATTTCCCATTGAAATTTATACAAGGAAAAAGAACCACTAAGTAATGGGTGGTCAACTTGCAGGAACGAAAGAATAAATCTTCTTTCTTTGAGTTGCGTTTGTAATAGTTTTTTTTAATGTGTTAAAACTATTTCTAAATGTAGTTTTGTCAGTTTTATTTTTATCTTTTACCAAAGGTGTAGTTGAAATATGGCTAGAAAACCATACCAAGGGAGGCCAAGGAGTGAGAAACACATGAAAAGAAACATGGAAGGTAGAATGTACAAAGATACAATGATGATAAGATGAAATTTTTTTCTTTAGTTAGTATTGCATATAATTTTTGTGGCCTACATGTTCACATCCATTGACAACCTACATTGATTTGTCCCTTTTTTTTATCCATTCTTGAGCACAAGGGAAAACTCCTTACAAACGTCTTACAATACTTTTCGGAGTTTAAATTTGTTCTCTGGACCAAAAGATTATTTTAATTTTTCCATCACCTTGGATTTGGATTTATCTCTAGAGCATATAAATTCAATTTGATTGTGCAATGGTGTGTCACAAGGTCAAAACTATAACCTTACAATTTATTTGTTGAGTGGTGTACTATATTCAGAGTTGTTAAGTGTACTGAGTTATGAGTTTTGGACCAGTGGTAGGTGTTGTGATTTATATTTATACAAAGTTGAATAGGGAGTTTTCAAAATTTTTAGATGAAGTTTACGGCTCCCAGAAATACCAAACAATCAATATAATAAATATGTTATTAAATTTTGACTGTATTCAAAATTGAAGACATTGTATTTTTTCACTCGACTCTCTGTAAAAAAAAACGTTTTGTGCCTTGGTACAATCCTACAAGTCCAGTTCATTTTAGTAATACTAAATATCATGCAATGCAAGTTTCAATTCCCATGAGGATTTTCTTGACCGGCACTAAAATCAACAAAATCCCCAAAATATTTAATGTCTAGAATAAAAGCTTTGTATATACCAACGAATTCTATTTCACGTCTAGTAATAAATTCAACCTCTTATCGTGTATCTTCCAAAGAAGTTTGGTATTATCTAATATGGTAGCAATCCCATCAAAATTTACTAAAAACTATGAAAAGTTTCTTGTTCAATCTTCTTGACATCTAATCCTTGAGAACTTAGTAATCATGAGAGATAGTTCTGATTTAATATAAGTGTGACTAGCCATAGAGATTTGTGTTTATCCTTTTCTCATGGATCACTAATATCTCATTCCATAATATCTAAAATTTGTTTACAGCCTTTAAAGGGAGGATCAAGAAACTTACAAAGAATATAGAGAGTTATACCAACATGTTTGATGTCACCACTTTCCTTGTCCCGACAATATTGAATTCCATATCCCCCAAATGATCTTCCATACCTAGAATATTAGTTAAACTGTGATAATATTTCAACTCCCCTTTAGAAGGATCAAATTCACTCACAAGTCCTATGGAAATAGCTACAACATGTTCTCTGAGCTGAACCCTAGCATCAATTAGTGATAAAATCCCTCCACAAATAGTTTCCATTGAATAAGATCCATATGAAGCCATGACCTCATAGTTTAGACAAACAATGCATGGAAAATCGTTTTCTAGCAGTAAAAGAAAAAAAAAATCCTTCTCTGCAAGTGCCCCATGTCCTACTTCACATCTGTTTAAACCACCTTTTTAACCAACTTCATTGATTGATAATGGTGGAAAGTTATAATGAACCATAAATCATTTTGTTGGCAAACCAACTAAGGCATATAAACATTGGTCCTCTAAAGGATCACCTTAGTCTCTTTGATACCATGTACTACGACACTATCTACAAATATTTAAATTTTCCTAGTCTCAAATGTAACTAATCGAGATCCAACTTCTACCTTTTTAGAAAATATTTCTCTCATAGTAGGGATTTGGTGCCATGAACTAGGAGCATCTACACATATTTTTTGTAATGTGCCAGAAGCATCCAAACATCTTCGCACACAAGATCCCAAGCCCAAATACAATCCCAAATTTTGGATACATAAAGTGAGAGTTGAAGAAGCTTTAGGAAGCAAGAAAAGCTTACCATGAAGACAAATATATTCAAGCTACTTTTTGTTCTAAATACACTCTTAAAGTTTTGGAAATGGACCTATAAGTTGTATTTTTATGCCTTAAAACTCTCCATAGGCCCATTTAGGTTATCTAAAGCTTGTGGCATCCAAATCAACAATATTGATTGAGAATGAAAAAAATTTCAGATGAAAGCAATACCCAATAACAATGGAAGAGCTTCAAATGGATTAAATGTGGAGATAAGCAGGGAAAGTGGGCATGCCCAGAAATGAAAATGAGTTTTGTTTATACTATTTGAGTGGGAACCTTAAACCCTTTAGCAATGTGGAGGGTTTAAGCTTTAACTCCATGGTCATGTAGTTTGTGGGAATCAAAGGTTTAAGATTTAATAGCATATAAGTAAAGAGTGGGATCCTTGGCACAATGCTAGCACTTCTGGCTCAAGATCAAAAGGTTTCGTAACTAACTAATCGACAACCTTTGGGTTTTGAGTAATATTTGACATTAAAATGTATGAATATCACTCTACTTCACCCACCTATTATTATATTATTTAAGTGATTATTAAAATTTGGCTTAGAAAAGAAAGTGATTTGTCATCTCAATCTTCAATTAATTAATAGGTGGGAATAAGAATAATCATAGAATGAAAATTATCTTATTAAGCTTCACAACAGCTTCCATAGGTGTTTTCATGTTCTAATAAATCTTCCAAGAATAACAATTGTATCATACTTTATGATTATATTTGCAATTATTTCCATCTATACCTTGAAGGCCCATAAGCTCTGAGACTTAGAATCAAAACTCTAATATCATATGTAATGGCTCAAATTATAATAAATCTGAATATATAAATAAACATAGAAATTTTCAACCATTAACTTAAAACATAAAGATACATTAATCATTGATTACATAATTCACAAGAAGTGAGTGATGAGAAACTTACATGAGAGTTGACAAAATCAACTCACTTACAACACTATGAAAGTCGAACCGTTGTTCTCAAATATTTGATCCATCATACTGCAACAAAGTGTGGGTGATGACTCTCCTCCCAACCAACCCCTTAGGCATTAAGACTGAGAGCTCCCAAGCCCTCAATCAACTACCAATTCCAACTTCCAAGCCTTTTCCCTCAAACTGCACAAGAAAAAGTTGTCAATTAATTAATTATGCAATTTTAACCTTTTCTTAATTTAACTTTTCTTTGATCCCCTTTTTTAGTAATTTTTTTATCTATTTTTTTTATTATAATATCTTATTTATTTTATTATTATTATTATTCTTTTTACTTTAACTTAGTATTGTCTACTTATATTTTAATACCATTTATTTATTATTATTATTATTTAATAATATGGGACATTACATACTCCCCTCCTTCAAAGAAATCCGTCTGGAAGTTAACATTAATTATGTTACGTATAGGTTTTTATTTTCTCCTCATATCTTCCACAACACCCTTTGCTGAAACTAGTATAAGGGACACCCAAGTGACCACAATAAGCTTCAAAATTCCACATCAAAACATCGAGGAATCATGACCACTCTCTATCTTTTCTTCCCAACTTTCGAAACCAGGATTAAGCTTATCGTTCTAACTAGATCCCCAAGAAATATTGAAATGTTGACCTAAAATCCCTCCACAACTACTAGGTACAAGCCCTATGCATCAAGGTGAAATATGACGTCATAACCAATGACTAATACTCCAACCATTATTCTATACATTGGCATGAAAACTCCAAGATCAAGCATTATGGCCTACTCAAGATGGTCCCATTTCCCATTGAGAATTATACAAGGAAAAAGAATCACTGACATAGGTTGGTTGTTTGATTTTTTATCTATCCCATAAGGTGTTTCTTTGTATATATTATCCTCCATAGGTATGGGATCTCACGATATCATCAAATAAACTGGCCCTCTTGGATCACTCATGAAATTTCCTATCAATCACCACCTCACATCATGAAACCAATGCATTAGTTATAATCATAAAATCATCATAGAAAATAATCCACATGTTGACTCTTATGTGTCATCATGAGAAAAAAACTTCATTATCATCACAACATGCTCATGTATGCCATCATAAAATGCTTCTATGCAATTACATCATATCATCACATCAGGAGATACTATCATAAGAACACAATCTCAACATTTCTTTATCAAAGATATAGCATTACCTCAACATAATAATTAGAACCACATATTCAAATAAGATTATGAATATGATAATTATCTCAACACATCCTGCATGAAAAGTAATAAAACATCATGGACAGTCTTATCATGATTCATCAACAAATTCAAGACACTAGCTTGTATGATTATGTATACAAGGAATACTAGCTATCATATCTAATGCAAGAATTATCATCAAGGCATCCATCTAGAAAATGGATCTTCTAGGTTAATTTTTTCATCCCAAGATAATTCTACAAAGGATCATTAGTACTATGAGTTCCATGTGATAATCTAGATACCAATCATTTCCTTATTATAATTTCCTATTCTTTTAACAATAAGGTTGACAATTTACAGGATATCTATAGTCACAATATCAATATGTGAAAGTTTTCATATATTTTCCTTGTCTGAATACAATGTTTATTTTCAGATAAAACCCATCATCTATAACCACAATATCTAGTCATGTATTATTTCCCTTCATAGTGAAATTCAGTGAATCTCAACACTAAAATATTATTGTCCTTACTAGCATGCGTTAAATCATCAACATCAAAATTATTTCAACTTTATATATATTTTTATAATTACCCATGGTTATTATGTCCCTTTGAATGTGTTTTTTATTCATTCAAGGACTACTATACATAATAGCATGTAAGTAATAGGTCATCATTATTTAAGTGAACATCATTCAGGCTTGGAAATATTAGCTCATCTAATCCAAATACATAATGTGTCATAGGCATACCAAGTTCTTCCTCATTATCCTAGGCTTGTTTATAAATATTTAATAGTCAATCTATCACATGATCTATTTTCTTTCTCAATTAGTAGATAATTATTATCCTTGAATATTTAAACCTTAAACATTTTCCTAGTCTATCACTTATCGTCCCCCACCAATTATGAGTGTTCTAATCCATAACCTCATATCTAATCATCCTTAGTGACGATCATGTTTCTCAAGCCACTCATCAATATCCTTAAGAAAGCTTCCACTTGAGAGAGAGAGAGATACCCCTTCACTATCATCACATAGATTGGCCCTGGGATTTATTACATTTTCATATTCATTTGATCACTTCAATGTTATCCATTAGGTATACACCATAAGGGATTCATATGAGATTTAATTGACTTCTCTAATCCTAACAATTCCATATTTTTATGATTCAAATTGGGCACCCTACTTAACTTAAACTAATCTTTGACTGGCTATGAGAATAGTGTCTTTATGCTAAGGTCTTTTCCCCATTATGCTTACAAAATTTTCACATTTTTTGACTTGTATTTTTTGTTTCCATTCTACGGGACCTCATGGATTTATTACCCCTTTAATCTAATGTTTCCATACTTTTTAGAGTTCCTTAAAATAACCTTGACCATTATCATGATCACTTAACTTCATTGGTTGATTGACAACATTTTATTGATGATAGGCATTGTCCTTATTCCCTTTAATATAATGTTTCTATACTTCTTAGAGTTCCTTAAAATAACCTTCACCATTATCACAATCAATTAACTTCATTGGTTGAATGATCATCCGAAAATCGTTAGACACCACTTATTTTTGTACATATATACATGCAATATCAAACTTGATCCAGAATTAATTTATTGATCGTATAGTGGTGCTTTGTAGAATTCTGATGATGTGCTCTTTACGCCAAAACTCATGAAATGATGATTAGTTTGTTGAATAGTGAGATGACACAATATAAAATAAAGAACTAAAATTACATAAAGATAACATACTTTTGTTTCATCTTTAAGTTCCCTTCAAGCCAATGAACACTGCTTTCTCCATCTCAAATATAAAAAATCATGACAATATGTGCTCATAAAATCCAATTTAATGGATTCTCTTCAATTCCATCACTCAAAACAATAAAATAAGTTCACCATTGAAATCCTTTTGAAATTATGAGAAATTGGACTATAAAGTCGACCAAATTCTGAAATGGCTCAATTTTTCCCTCTTTGGCACGCAAAACAATGCATTAAATGTTCATCAATGGAAATTTGAGATAATACTGTTAAAAATTACCTAAATTCACAAAGTATACCTCAAATTCATGACCCTTGCGAAAAATAGTGAAAATGAGTATAAACATGACTATATTCCATAAATATACCTCATGGCATGCTTTACGAGACACCATATTTAACCTATTCTTAGAAAACAAATCGAGACATCCATACAAAATAAAAATACATACCCTATATTGGAATTTGTGCCACCTTAGGATTCGATCATACCTTGAACTATGTGCATATTGGGATCTGCGCCCAATACATAGGCTTGGGCTTCCAACCTCCACGTAGATATTTGGCAACTTCATTACTAAATTTGGTGAGGATCCTATAAAAAACAAGTGGTTTTTCCTATTGGTTAAACCATCGGCTAAAATGGAAGAGGTTAGGGGTTCTATTTCGTGCGACCCTTGGCATATTTGTTGGTGGTTAGTTTTAACACATGGTAGATATATTATATATAGTATATAGTGTAACTATATACTAGATATATTAATCTATTGCTTATATGGCATATGGTATATAATATAACCATACATTATGGTTTTAAACCCGATGCACTGTTAATCTCCTTCATGTATTGAATGTCATCACATGGTATGGTTTACAACTAAGAGCCAAGGGCTAGGGTCAAGGGCTTAGGCCCTTGACTCTTTGGCCTCCCTTTTGAAACTTAACACAAATTCAAATATATTATGTGCCATATATAGGTTAAGAACCATGGTGTGATGCATTGGTATGGAGGTCTTTGTTAAGTCTTGGGAGGTTATGGAGGTCATGGGTTTGACCCCCGTCGACTCAATAATTTTGGTAACCCATGCTAATATAGGCCAATGGGAGGTTGGCACGTTGAAACTTCTCATTGGATTGTACATGCCACATGTCATAATACAATTCATCCACTTGTGCACCACTTGTCAACCTGTTATTGGGCCACTTGGATTGTACCTTACTCAATCAGCTTCCAATTCATCTATCTAGTCATTGTACGGTTAGCCCATGTGGCACCTTGCGATGTGGTCACATCACCTGTATGATCGTGCCACATATCAACCTTGTAGTGGTGACATGTGTCACCCTTTTACCAATTTGACTTTGACTTTGACCAGTTTGACTTGAACATTGATCACTCATAACATTTCCATACGAACTTTGTTTGACTTGTCATTTACACCATTGGAAAGATGACAATGAGCTCTACGCATTGAGGACATTTTCTGGAGAATTTGGGACAACCAAATTTTGAGCATTTATGGATCCCCTGGGACCTATGTGAGAATTATAGATACTCCTAGACCTCTGTGAGCATTCCTTTTATCCTCATGGATCACACCTTCAAACTGAAGAAATTTTAGAGCTCCAAAAGTATAAATATTCAACAACTTAGTGATTATAATTCACTCTTCCATCTTGATGAATATTTTGGAATTTAGCATTCATCTTGGGTCTTCAATATTAGGTACTAGATCAATGTACTTCTATATTTTTCTCCAAAGTATGGCTATGACTAAGGCCTTTGACATTGTCGTTATTAGCTCTGGTTCTGGCTCATAGACTCCCTAATAAGAAAATTCCCATACTGGTATCCTTTATTTCAACATCCATTCTCATCTCCTATTGATGAACATAGTCCATCTTGACCAATAGAAACCAAGTTGAATGTTGATCTATTCCTTTCCATTTTGAAATTTCTATTCTTGTACTATTGATGTATTTGTAGGAGTCCCTAAATGAATATTATATCCATTGTCGCTCCTTCCTTGAAGAATAATTATGCTTTCCATATTATCATCTGTACTTGACTTGCTTCTAATCAAGGTATACATCCACACAAACATGACATAGTAATTTAAAAAGATTTTTATAGCATGCACCTTTATATGCCTCTCGTTCTCTGAAGATGATTACTTCTCCTTTACTAGCTCTAGAAAATTTTTCATTAATTTGATGCTCTTTATGCTCCTGACCTACATGCTTCAAATGCCTACATTCTTCTACTCCTTCACTTCTAGTTCTTCAGAATCAAGAATTTTGTCTTAGACAATTTGATTCATATGTAGTGATTTAGATTATTACAAGAAAACACAATTGTCCATTATGTTGTCTAAAGGCTTTGAAATCTTTACAACGAGATTCCTCTCACTATAGAAAAATATGTATAGGTGTCTAGCTAGAAATCTCCCTAATGAGATTCCTCTCACTCTAAAAAAATATATAAAGGTGGCTATCTAGAAATATGTCTAACAAGATTTCTCTCACTCTCAACATCATATAAGGTGGCAATATAGAAACTCTCTTACAAAATTCCTCTCACTCATAGAAGGTGGAAATATAGAAATTTTATAGAGTCCCTCTCACTCTTATAATTTACAATGAGTGGCTTACAATCCTTCTAATAGACTTTAGGACATATACACATATGCATATTACATTTAGAAATATACATATTTACAATGATGGTTTACGTATGGACTCATTCTTCCCATTGTATTGGGAGGAGTCTTGCAGCTTCAGATGCCTCACAATGCCTATGACGCTAATGTTGAATCTGACATTGAATCTGATTCAAAATATGATGTTGAATCCAAGTAACCATTAGAACAAACTATAGGTATTCCCAGTAATGTGTATAACCTATCCTTGCGAATACCAAGCATTATTGTTGTTTCTAGAGTAGTTTCTCTTGAATACACAAGTACCTAGCCATTATGGAATGTGGTTGAATAGCCTTTATCCTCAAATGTCATAACTGAGAGTAGGTTTACCTTTAAGTTTGGAACATACAACATATGTTCGATTCTCAGAGTTCCTCCCGATTCGAGCTAGAATCTTACATATCCATACCCTCTAATTGCTTGTTTGGTGTTGGTTCCAGATCCCACATAGCAATATGTGTCGGACTCTGAGAAAGTAAAAAATATTTATCTCATCCCAGTCATGTGGAGAGACGAGCCACTTTCCATGAACCATTCTTTGATGTCTTCATATATCACTTTTCCAGGACCATCCATCAGGAAGTATTCTTTCCTAAGCCTTTCTATAATACCATTTACTTCATCTGGAGCTACTACTTGTCTTCTTGTAAGTGCCTTTAGATATTTTTTTTTTATTCTTCATACACAATTTTGGGTAAAGTGTCCAAAACTTCTCAATCTGGTGTCCACTCTTACCACAATAAGAGTAGAGTGTCTTGTTCCATGATCCCTTCTTATGATTCCTCATTTTCCTCTGACTTGAGAAATGATTTTTCTTCTTCTTAGAGGGTTTTACTTGCACATATTCTCTTCTTAGACACTTCTCCACATCATGGTTGTTATCTCCATAGGAAACACATGGATAACTAGACCATTCACCAATGAGAAAAGTCCTCATTCCTTTTCTTGTAGCATTCACATATTTCCCTGGAGATGCCTTACACATGTTACTCTTCTCTAGACTGGAAGGTAAGGAAAACTGCTCATCTGAAGCTTTCTTTGCTTCATCTACCCTTGATCATTCTCCATCTTTATGGGAAAAGGAATAATATGAAGAGTCATGTTTCCCGGTCATGCCCTTCGAAAGAGGTAGTCCCTTTTGCATTTGAGACTTTACATCTTCACCTTGCCAATATTCATGGACTCGTACTGATGGTGCCAGTTCCTGATTCCTAATTTGCAATTTTCTTTCAAACTCATGAAAAATACCCTTATGGAATTCCTCATGACATAACAATCTATCTTGCAACCTCTTCTTCTCTTCCTTAAAAGTTTGCAACTGCATTCTTAGCTCATAATTCTCCTTCTGTGTTTTTTGATTAATGTTCTTCTGGAGCCTCAAATTCGTGAAACTTTACTCATATTGAATTCTTGATGAGAGCTTTCAAAATATTCACCAAATAAACTTGTGTATCTCATAATATCAACAATTTGCACCACATGTCAAAACTAGGTCTGATACCACTTGATCCGAAAATCCTTAGACACCACTTATTTCTTTACATATATACATGCAATATCTAGCTTGATCCATAATTAATTTAGTAATTGTATTGAGGTGGTTTGCAGAATTATAATGATGCGCTCTTTACCCAAAAAATCATGAAACGATGATTAGTTTTCTGGTTAGTGAGATGACACAACATAAAATAAAAGAATTCAAATTACGTAAAGATAACATACTTTTGTTTCATCTTTAAGTTCCATTTAAGCCAATGAAAATTTATTTCTCCATCTCAAATATCAAAAATCATGACAACATGTGCTCATAAAATCCAATTTAATGGACTCTATTTAATTACATCACTCAAAATAAGAAAATAAGTTCGTCGTTGAAATCCTTGTGAAATTATGAGAAATTTGACTATAAAGTCAACCAAATTTCGAACTAGCTCAATTTCGTCCTCTTCGACACACAAAACAATGCACTAAATGCTCATTAATGGAAATTTGAGAAAATAATGTTAGAAATGACCTCAAATCACAAAATAGACCTCAAATTCATGATCCTTGTGAAAAATCGTGAAAAATGAGTATAAACATGACTATATTCCATCAGTATACCTCATGACACACTTTACGAGACAACATATTTAACCTCTTCTTAGAACACAAATTGAAAC
>ML803827.1:427670-460450 GCA_009831015.1 Picea engelmannii | reverse complement strand
TTGGTACTCTTGTACCCCAACCATATCGAAAGGCTGACCTAAAATCCCTCCACAACTTCTAGGTACAATCATTTGGAATTGAAATCCAATCCCACAAAACCATTGGTGAATAATGCTCCATTCCTTCTTCTGAATTTTAGCAATATAACTCCAACATCAGGTACTATGGCCTACTAAAAATGGTCTCATTTCCCATTGAAATTTATACAAGGAAAAAGAACCACTAAGTAATGGGTGGTCAACTTGCAGGAACGAAAGAATAAATCTTCTTTCTTTGAGTTGCGTTTGTAATAGTTTTTTTTAATGTGTTAAAACTATTTCTAAATGTAGTTTTGTCAGTTTTATTTTTATCTTTTACCAAAGGTGTAGTTGAAATATGGCTAGAAAACCATACCAAGGGAGGCCAAGGAGTGAGAAACACATGAAAAGAAACATGGAAGGTAGAATGTACAAAGATACAATGATGATAAGATGAAATTTTTTTCTTTAGTTAGTATTGCATATAATTTTTGTGGCCTACATGTTCACATCCATTGACAACCTACATTGATTTGTCCCTTTTTTTTATCCATTCTTGAGCACAAGGGAAAACTCCTTACAAACGTCTTACAATACTTTTCGGAGTTTAAATTTGTTCTCTGGACCAAAAGATTATTTTAATTTTTCCATCACCTTGGATTTGGATTTATCTCTAGAGCATATAAATTCAATTTGATTGTGCAATGGTGTGTCACAAGGTCAAAACTATAACCTTACAATTTATTTGTTGAGTGGTGTACTATATTCAGAGTTGTTAAGTGTACTGAGTTATGAGTTTTGGACCAGTGGTAGGTGTTGTGATTTATATTTATACAAAGTTGAATAGGGAGTTTTCAAAATTTTTAGATGAAGTTTACGGCTCCCAGAAATACCAAACAATCAATATAATAAATATGTTATTAAATTTTGACTGTATTCAAAATTGAAGACATTGTATTTTTTCACTCGACTCTCTGTAAAAAAAAACGTTTTGTGCCTTGGTACAATCCTACAAGTCCAGTTCATTTTAGTAATACTAAATATCATGCAATGCAAGTTTCAATTCCCATGAGGATTTTCTTGACCGGCACTAAAATCAACAAAATCCCCAAAATATTTAATGTCTAGAATAAAAGCTTTGTATATACCAACGAATTCTATTTCACGTCTAGTAATAAATTCAACCTCTTATCGTGTATCTTCCAAAGAAGTTTGGTATTATCTAATATGGTAGCAATCCCATCAAAATTTACTAAAAACTATGAAAAGTTTCTTGTTCAATCTTCTTGACATCTAATCCTTGAGAACTTAGTAATCATGAGAGATAGTTCTGATTTAATATAAGTGTGACTAGCCATAGAGATTTGTGTTTATCCTTTTCTCATGGATCACTAATATCTCATTCCATAATATCTAAAATTTGTTTACAGCCTTTAAAGGGAGGATCAAGAAACTTACAAAGAATATAGAGAGTTATACCAACATGTTTGATGTCACCACTTTCCTTGTCCCGACAATATTGAATTCCATATCCCCCAAATGATCTTCCATACCTAGAATATTAGTTAAACTGTGATAATATTTCAACTCCCCTTTAGAAGGATCAAATTCACTCACAAGTCCTATGGAAATAGCTACAACATGTTCTCTGAGCTGAACCCTAGCATCAATTAGTGATAAAATCCCTCCACAAATAGTTTCCATTGAATAAGATCCATATGAAGCCATGACCTCATAGTTTAGACAAACAATGCATGGAAAATCGTTTTCTAGCAGTAAAAGAAAAAAAAAATCCTTCTCTGCAAGTGCCCCATGTCCTACTTCACATCTGTTTAAACCACCTTTTTAACCAACTTCATTGATTGATAATGGTGGAAAGTTATAATGAACCATAAATCATTTTGTTGGCAAACCAACTAAGGCATATAAACATTGGTCCTCTAAAGGATCACCTTAGTCTCTTTGATACCATGTACTACGACACTATCTACAAATATTTAAATTTTCCTAGTCTCAAATGTAACTAATCGAGATCCAACTTCTACCTTTTTAGAAAATATTTCTCTCATAGTAGGGATTTGGTGCCATGAACTAGGAGCATCTACACATATTTTTTGTAATGTGCCAGAAGCATCCAAACATCTTCGCACACAAGATCCCAAGCCCAAATACAATCCCAAATTTTGGATACATAAAGTGAGAGTTGAAGAAGCTTTAGGAAGCAAGAAAAGCTTACCATGAAGACAAATATATTCAAGCTACTTTTTGTTCTAAATACACTCTTAAAGTTTTGGAAATGGACCTATAAGTTGTATTTTTATGCCTTAAAACTCTCCATAGGCCCATTTAGGTTATCTAAAGCTTGTGGCATCCAAATCAACAATATTGATTGAGAATGAAAAAAATTTCAGATGAAAGCAATACCCAATAACAATGGAAGAGCTTCAAATGGATTAAATGTGGAGATAAGCAGGGAAAGTGGGCATGCCCAGAAATGAAAATGAGTTTTGTTTATACTATTTGAGTGGGAACCTTAAACCCTTTAGCAATGTGGAGGGTTTAAGCTTTAACTCCATGGTCATGTAGTTTGTGGGAATCAAAGGTTTAAGATTTAATAGCATATAAGTAAAGAGTGGGATCCTTGGCACAATGCTAGCACTTCTGGCTCAAGATCAAAAGGTTTCGTAACTAACTAATCGACAACCTTTGGGTTTTGAGTAATATTTGACATTAAAATGTATGAATATCACTCTACTTCACCCACCTATTATTATATTATTTAAGTGATTATTAAAATTTGGCTTAGAAAAGAAAGTGATTTGTCATCTCAATCTTCAATTAATTAATAGGTGGGAATAAGAATAATCATAGAATGAAAATTATCTTATTAAGCTTCACAACAGCTTCCATAGGTGTTTTCATGTTCTAATAAATCTTCCAAGAATAACAATTGTATCATACTTTATGATTATATTTGCAATTATTTCCATCTATACCTTGAAGGCCCATAAGCTCTGAGACTTAGAATCAAAACTCTAATATCATATGTAATGGCTCAAATTATAATAAATCTGAATATATAAATAAACATAGAAATTTTCAACCATTAACTTAAAACATAAAGATACATTAATCATTGATTACATAATTCACAAGAAGTGAGTGATGAGAAACTTACATGAGAGTTGACAAAATCAACTCACTTACAACACTATGAAAGTCGAACCGTTGTTCTCAAATATTTGATCCATCATACTGCAACAAAGTGTGGGTGATGACTCTCCTCCCAACCAACCCCTTAGGCATTAAGACTGAGAGCTCCCAAGCCCTCAATCAACTACCAATTCCAACTTCCAAGCCTTTTCCCTCAAACTGCACAAGAAAAAGTTGTCAATTAATTAATTATGCAATTTTAACCTTTTCTTAATTTAACTTTTCTTTGATCCCCTTTTTTAGTAATTTTTTTATCTATTTTTTTTATTATAATATCTTATTTATTTTATTATTATTATTATTCTTTTTACTTTAACTTAGTATTGTCTACTTATATTTTAATACCATTTATTTATTATTATTATTATTTAATAATATGGGACATTACATACTCCCCTCCTTCAAAGAAATCCGTCTGGAAGTTAACATTAATTATGTTACGTATAGGTTTTTATTTTCTCCTCATATCTTCCACAACACCCTTTGCTGAAACTAGTATAAGGGACACCCAAGTGACCACAATAAGCTTCAAAATTCCACATCAAAACATCGAGGAATCATGACCACTCTCTATCTTTTCTTCCCAACTTTCGAAACCAGGATTAAGCTTATCGTTCTAACTAGATCCCCAAGAAATATTGAAATGTTGACCTAAAATCCCTCCACAACTACTAGGTACAAGCCCTATGCATCAAGGTGAAATATGACGTCATAACCAATGACTAATACTCCAACCATTATTCTATACATTGGCATGAAAACTCCAAGATCAAGCATTATGGCCTACTCAAGATGGTCCCATTTCCCATTGAGAATTATACAAGGAAAAAGAATCACTGACATAGGTTGGTTGTTTGATTTTTTATCTATCCCATAAGGTGTTTCTTTGTATATATTATCCTCCATAGGTATGGGATCTCACGATATCATCAAATAAACTGGCCCTCTTGGATCACTCATGAAATTTCCTATCAATCACCACCTCACATCATGAAACCAATGCATTAGTTATAATCATAAAATCATCATAGAAAATAATCCACATGTTGACTCTTATGTGTCATCATGAGAAAAAAACTTCATTATCATCACAACATGCTCATGTATGCCATCATAAAATGCTTCTATGCAATTACATCATATCATCACATCAGGAGATACTATCATAAGAACACAATCTCAACATTTCTTTATCAAAGATATAGCATTACCTCAACATAATAATTAGAACCACATATTCAAATAAGATTATGAATATGATAATTATCTCAACACATCCTGCATGAAAAGTAATAAAACATCATGGACAGTCTTATCATGATTCATCAACAAATTCAAGACACTAGCTTGTATGATTATGTATACAAGGAATACTAGCTATCATATCTAATGCAAGAATTATCATCAAGGCATCCATCTAGAAAATGGATCTTCTAGGTTAATTTTTTCATCCCAAGATAATTCTACAAAGGATCATTAGTACTATGAGTTCCATGTGATAATCTAGATACCAATCATTTCCTTATTATAATTTCCTATTCTTTTAACAATAAGGTTGACAATTTACAGGATATCTATAGTCACAATATCAATATGTGAAAGTTTTCATATATTTTCCTTGTCTGAATACAATGTTTATTTTCAGATAAAACCCATCATCTATAACCACAATATCTAGTCATGTATTATTTCCCTTCATAGTGAAATTCAGTGAATCTCAACACTAAAATATTATTGTCCTTACTAGCATGCGTTAAATCATCAACATCAAAATTATTTCAACTTTATATATATTTTTATAATTACCCATGGTTATTATGTCCCTTTGAATGTGTTTTTTATTCATTCAAGGACTACTATACATAATAGCATGTAAGTAATAGGTCATCATTATTTAAGTGAACATCATTCAGGCTTGGAAATATTAGCTCATCTAATCCAAATACATAATGTGTCATAGGCATACCAAGTTCTTCCTCATTATCCTAGGCTTGTTTATAAATATTTAATAGTCAATCTATCACATGATCTATTTTCTTTCTCAATTAGTAGATAATTATTATCCTTGAATATTTAAACCTTAAACATTTTCCTAGTCTATCACTTATCGTCCCCCACCAATTATGAGTGTTCTAATCCATAACCTCATATCTAATCATCCTTAGTGACGATCATGTTTCTCAAGCCACTCATCAATATCCTTAAGAAAGCTTCCACTTGAGAGAGAGAGAGATACCCCTTCACTATCATCACATAGATTGGCCCTGGGATTTATTACATTTTCATATTCATTTGATCACTTCAATGTTATCCATTAGGTATACACCATAAGGGATTCATATGAGATTTAATTGACTTCTCTAATCCTAACAATTCCATATTTTTATGATTCAAATTGGGCACCCTACTTAACTTAAACTAATCTTTGACTGGCTATGAGAATAGTGTCTTTATGCTAAGGTCTTTTCCCCATTATGCTTACAAAATTTTCACATTTTTTGACTTGTATTTTTTGTTTCCATTCTACGGGACCTCATGGATTTATTACCCCTTTAATCTAATGTTTCCATACTTTTTAGAGTTCCTTAAAATAACCTTGACCATTATCATGATCACTTAACTTCATTGGTTGATTGACAACATTTTATTGATGATAGGCATTGTCCTTATTCCCTTTAATATAATGTTTCTATACTTCTTAGAGTTCCTTAAAATAACCTTCACCATTATCACAATCAATTAACTTCATTGGTTGAATGATCATCCGAAAATCGTTAGACACCACTTATTTTTGTACATATATACATGCAATATCAAACTTGATCCAGAATTAATTTATTGATCGTATAGTGGTGCTTTGTAGAATTCTGATGATGTGCTCTTTACGCCAAAACTCATGAAATGATGATTAGTTTGTTGAATAGTGAGATGACACAATATAAAATAAAGAACTAAAATTACATAAAGATAACATACTTTTGTTTCATCTTTAAGTTCCCTTCAAGCCAATGAACACTGCTTTCTCCATCTCAAATATAAAAAATCATGACAATATGTGCTCATAAAATCCAATTTAATGGATTCTCTTCAATTCCATCACTCAAAACAATAAAATAAGTTCACCATTGAAATCCTTTTGAAATTATGAGAAATTGGACTATAAAGTCGACCAAATTCTGAAATGGCTCAATTTTTCCCTCTTTGGCACGCAAAACAATGCATTAAATGTTCATCAATGGAAATTTGAGATAATACTGTTAAAAATTACCTAAATTCACAAAGTATACCTCAAATTCATGACCCTTGCGAAAAATAGTGAAAATGAGTATAAACATGACTATATTCCATAAATATACCTCATGGCATGCTTTACGAGACACCATATTTAACCTATTCTTAGAAAACAAATCGAGACATCCATACAAAATAAAAATACATACCCTATATTGGAATTTGTGCCACCTTAGGATTCGATCATACCTTGAACTATGTGCATATTGGGATCTGCGCCCAATACATAGGCTTGGGCTTCCAACCTCCACGTAGATATTTGGCAACTTCATTACTAAATTTGGTGAGGATCCTATAAAAAACAAGTGGTTTTTCCTATTGGTTAAACCATCGGCTAAAATGGAAGAGGTTAGGGGTTCTATTTCGTGCGACCCTTGGCATATTTGTTGGTGGTTAGTTTTAACACATGGTAGATATATTATATATAGTATATAGTGTAACTATATACTAGATATATTAATCTATTGCTTATATGGCATATGGTATATAATATAACCATACATTATGGTTTTAAACCCGATGCACTGTTAATCTCCTTCATGTATTGAATGTCATCACATGGTATGGTTTACAACTAAGAGCCAAGGGCTAGGGTCAAGGGCTTAGGCCCTTGACTCTTTGGCCTCCCTTTTGAAACTTAACACAAATTCAAATATATTATGTGCCATATATAGGTTAAGAACCATGGTGTGATGCATTGGTATGGAGGTCTTTGTTAAGTCTTGGGAGGTTATGGAGGTCATGGGTTTGACCCCCGTCGACTCAATAATTTTGGTAACCCATGCTAATATAGGCCAATGGGAGGTTGGCACGTTGAAACTTCTCATTGGATTGTACATGCCACATGTCATAATACAATTCATCCACTTGTGCACCACTTGTCAACCTGTTATTGGGCCACTTGGATTGTACCTTACTCAATCAGCTTCCAATTCATCTATCTAGTCATTGTACGGTTAGCCCATGTGGCACCTTGCGATGTGGTCACATCACCTGTATGATCGTGCCACATATCAACCTTGTAGTGGTGACATGTGTCACCCTTTTACCAATTTGACTTTGACTTTGACCAGTTTGACTTGAACATTGATCACTCATAACATTTCCATACGAACTTTGTTTGACTTGTCATTTACACCATTGGAAAGATGACAATGAGCTCTACGCATTGAGGACATTTTCTGGAGAATTTGGGACAACCAAATTTTGAGCATTTATGGATCCCCTGGGACCTATGTGAGAATTATAGATACTCCTAGACCTCTGTGAGCATTCCTTTTATCCTCATGGATCACACCTTCAAACTGAAGAAATTTTAGAGCTCCAAAAGTATAAATATTCAACAACTTAGTGATTATAATTCACTCTTCCATCTTGATGAATATTTTGGAATTTAGCATTCATCTTGGGTCTTCAATATTAGGTACTAGATCAATGTACTTCTATATTTTTCTCCAAAGTATGGCTATGACTAAGGCCTTTGACATTGTCGTTATTAGCTCTGGTTCTGGCTCATAGACTCCCTAATAAGAAAATTCCCATACTGGTATCCTTTATTTCAACATCCATTCTCATCTCCTATTGATGAACATAGTCCATCTTGACCAATAGAAACCAAGTTGAATGTTGATCTATTCCTTTCCATTTTGAAATTTCTATTCTTGTACTATTGATGTATTTGTAGGAGTCCCTAAATGAATATTATATCCATTGTCGCTCCTTCCTTGAAGAATAATTATGCTTTCCATATTATCATCTGTACTTGACTTGCTTCTAATCAAGGTATACATCCACACAAACATGACATAGTAATTTAAAAAGATTTTTATAGCATGCACCTTTATATGCCTCTCGTTCTCTGAAGATGATTACTTCTCCTTTACTAGCTCTAGAAAATTTTTCATTAATTTGATGCTCTTTATGCTCCTGACCTACATGCTTCAAATGCCTACATTCTTCTACTCCTTCACTTCTAGTTCTTCAGAATCAAGAATTTTGTCTTAGACAATTTGATTCATATGTAGTGATTTAGATTATTACAAGAAAACACAATTGTCCATTATGTTGTCTAAAGGCTTTGAAATCTTTACAACGAGATTCCTCTCACTATAGAAAAATATGTATAGGTGTCTAGCTAGAAATCTCCCTAATGAGATTCCTCTCACTCTAAAAAAATATATAAAGGTGGCTATCTAGAAATATGTCTAACAAGATTTCTCTCACTCTCAACATCATATAAGGTGGCAATATAGAAACTCTCTTACAAAATTCCTCTCACTCATAGAAGGTGGAAATATAGAAATTTTATAGAGTCCCTCTCACTCTTATAATTTACAATGAGTGGCTTACAATCCTTCTAATAGACTTTAGGACATATACACATATGCATATTACATTTAGAAATATACATATTTACAATGATGGTTTACGTATGGACTCATTCTTCCCATTGTATTGGGAGGAGTCTTGCAGCTTCAGATGCCTCACAATGCCTATGACGCTAATGTTGAATCTGACATTGAATCTGATTCAAAATATGATGTTGAATCCAAGTAACCATTAGAACAAACTATAGGTATTCCCAGTAATGTGTATAACCTATCCTTGCGAATACCAAGCATTATTGTTGTTTCTAGAGTAGTTTCTCTTGAATACACAAGTACCTAGCCATTATGGAATGTGGTTGAATAGCCTTTATCCTCAAATGTCATAACTGAGAGTAGGTTTACCTTTAAGTTTGGAACATACAACATATGTTCGATTCTCAGAGTTCCTCCCGATTCGAGCTAGAATCTTACATATCCATACCCTCTAATTGCTTGTTTGGTGTTGGTTCCAGATCCCACATAGCAATATGTGTCGGACTCTGAGAAAGTAAAAAATATTTATCTCATCCCAGTCATGTGGAGAGACGAGCCACTTTCCATGAACCATTCTTTGATGTCTTCATATATCACTTTTCCAGGACCATCCATCAGGAAGTATTCTTTCCTAAGCCTTTCTATAATACCATTTACTTCATCTGGAGCTACTACTTGTCTTCTTGTAAGTGCCTTTAGATATTTTTTTTTTATTCTTCATACACAATTTTGGGTAAAGTGTCCAAAACTTCTCAATCTGGTGTCCACTCTTACCACAATAAGAGTAGAGTGTCTTGTTCCATGATCCCTTCTTATGATTCCTCATTTTCCTCTGA
Source organism: Picea engelmannii (assembly GCA_009831015.1). Lineage (NCBI taxonomy): Eukaryota > Viridiplantae > Streptophyta > Pinopsida > Pinales > Pinaceae > Picea > Picea engelmannii. The sequence goes on along the minus strand of ML803827.1, from coordinate 450,732 downwards.
CTTGAGAAATGATTTTTCTTCTTCTTAGAGGGTTTTACTTGCACATATTCTCTTCTTAGACACTTCTCCACATCATGGTTGTTATCTCCATAGGAAACACATGGATAACTAGACCATTCACCAATGAGAAAAGTCCTCATTCCTTTTCTTGTAGCATTCACATATTTCCCTGGAGATGCCTTACACATGTTACTCTTCTCTAGACTGGAAGGTAAGGAAAACTGCTCATCTGAAGCTTTCTTTGCTTCATCTACCCTTGATCATTCTCCATCTTTATGGGAAAAGGAATAATATGAAGAGTCATGTTTCCCGGTCATGCCCTTCGAAAGAGGTAGTCCCTTTTGCATTTGAGACTTTACATCTTCACCTTGCCAATATTCATGGACTCGTACTGATGGTGCCAGTTCCTGATTCCTAATTTGCAATTTTCTTTCAAACTCATGAAAAATACCCTTATGGAATTCCTCATGACATAACAATCTATCTTGCAACCTCTTCTTCTCTTCCTTAAAAGTTTGCAACTGCATTCTTAGCTCATAATTCTCCTTCTGTGTTTTTTGATTAATGTTCTTCTGGAGCCTCAAATTCGTGAAACTTTACTCATATTGAATTCTTGATGAGAGCTTTCAAAATATTCACCAAATAAACTTGTGTATCTCATAATATCAACAATTTGCACCACATGTCAAAACTAGGTCTGATACCACTTGATCCGAAAATCCTTAGACACCACTTATTTCTTTACATATATACATGCAATATCTAGCTTGATCCATAATTAATTTAGTAATTGTATTGAGGTGGTTTGCAGAATTATAATGATGCGCTCTTTACCCAAAAAATCATGAAACGATGATTAGTTTTCTGGTTAGTGAGATGACACAACATAAAATAAAAGAATTCAAATTACGTAAAGATAACATACTTTTGTTTCATCTTTAAGTTCCATTTAAGCCAATGAAAATTTATTTCTCCATCTCAAATATCAAAAATCATGACAACATGTGCTCATAAAATCCAATTTAATGGACTCTATTTAATTACATCACTCAAAATAAGAAAATAAGTTCGTCGTTGAAATCCTTGTGAAATTATGAGAAATTTGACTATAAAGTCAACCAAATTTCGAACTAGCTCAATTTCGTCCTCTTCGACACACAAAACAATGCACTAAATGCTCATTAATGGAAATTTGAGAAAATAATGTTAGAAATGACCTCAAATCACAAAATAGACCTCAAATTCATGATCCTTGTGAAAAATCGTGAAAAATGAGTATAAACATGACTATATTCCATCAGTATACCTCATGACACACTTTACGAGACAACATATTTAACCTCTTCTTAGAACACAAATTGAAACCTATGTACAACCTCGAAATCCATACCATATCTTCATATTTGTACTACCTATGGATCCGCGTAGACCTTGGACTACATGCACATTGGGATCTCTGCCCAATAAATAGATTCGAGCTTCCAACTTCCACATAGATATTTGGCAGCTTCATTACTAAATTTTGTGAGGATCCTATAACAAACGGGTGGTTTGGCATAATATTTAAACCATAGTCTAAAATGTCAGAGGTCGGGGGTTTTAACACATGGTATATCTAGTATATATAGTATTTAATGTAACTATATACTACGTATATTAATTCGTTGGTTATATGACATATGGTATATAATATAACCATATATTATGGTTTTAAACCCGTCACACTATTATTCTCCTTCGTGGATTGGATGCGGTTACATGGTATGGTTTACAACCAAAATCCAAGGGATAAGGGATAGGGTGGAGCACTTAGGCCCTCGATGCTTTGACAACCCTTTTGAAACTTAACACAAATTCAAATATATTATGTGCCATATATAGGTTAAAAACCATGGTGTGGTGCGTTGGTATGGATGGCTTTGTTAAGTTTTGGGAGGTTAAGGAGGTCATGGGTACAACCCCTGTTGACTCCATAATTTTGGTAACATGTGCCAATATAGGACAATGGGAGGTTGCCATGTGGTGGCTTCTCATTGGATTGTACATGCCACATGTCATCATATAATTCATCCACTTGTGTGTCACTTGTCAACCTGTAATTGGGCCACTTGGATTGTACCATTTCCAGTCAACTGCCAAATCATTTGTTGATTCATTGTATGGTCAACCCATGTGGCACCTTGGGCTGTGGCCACAACACTTGTACGTTTGTGCCATGTGTCACCCTTTTACTCCTTTGACTTTGACTAGGTTGAGTTGAACTTTGACCACTCATAACTTTTGCATACCAATTATGTTTGAATTGTTGTTTGCGTCGTTGGAAAGTTGACGACAAGATCTACGCATCGATGTAATTTTTGAGAGAATTTGGGATAGTCAAATTTTGAGCATTTATGGGTCCCCTGGGACATCTATGTGCCTTTCGGATCCTCTTGAACCTTTGTGAACAATCCTTATAATCTCTTGGATCAATTGAAAACATTTTCTTCTTGATAGGAATTTCCATTATTTAAATCTTATAGTAACACTTACGATGTTCTTATATGGAAATACTTTTGTGATTCCATGACCATTTGTCAGAGGGTTATTCATTCACAAGATACCTCAAGAATGCTTATTATTGACTTATTATACTCGTTTGTGAAACATCCACTTACTCACCTTAAGTATCTATATATTACTCTTTTTTTTCATCTCATCCTTCCAAGTTGGTTGTGGTTATTAGGACTATAATAAGTTCTCATCATTAGAAAATTTGCAAGTTCATTGTTTTTCCTTCCTACATAGGTAACTTTATCAAAATTATACCACTAACAATGGGGATCAAACTTAGTAACTTTCCTTCAGTTCTTAAAACCCTTGTCTCTTTGAACTTATTTTTCCATCTTATCATTCTATTGATAGGTTTACTAATCTTCCATGGGTAGTTTCATATTATCTTAAGGTGTAATGCTTCCAATTTTGACTTCATTTGATGTGTACTATTGATGAATTGTATTTTTTGTCTCTTGGCCTGATCACGCTATTTTCCATTCTTCCCCTATTTAAGAGGCGATGTCCTAAGAGAAATGTTGACCAAACAATATTTCAATATGTCTAAATGGTTTATAGAAATCCTTCTTATTCCTATATATCTTATCCTTTCTCGATAGACATGGTTTCACCTCTTGCACTTTCTTTCCTATAATTTTATCTTATCTCATATTATACCTAAAATTGCCTCTCAAGAAAAGCATGTCTAATACCACTAAGGTTGCTATCAAGAAAACAAATATATGAACCTTTATCATTTGAAATAATTAGAAAATAAAACTTGATATGAAAAGAAATAAAATGATGTATTAAAGACTTTCTCGACCAAAACAATGCATGATAAGTGGTTAAATGCATTGTTATATTGTTATGAAAAATGCATGCATAGATGAAACTATATCAAATGGTCATATATTTGGATTTTCATTGGGCACTTTGACATTATGTTTATCCTTACAAGACTATGAAAATTCATACGAAATTTCAATTTCATAATAAACAATCTCCAACGTATGCATTGAGATTCAAGATGTAATTGCGTTCTGTAGATTTATGTCTAAATGCATTCAAAAATATCTCATATTTTATGAGATAGACCACATAAATTACTTTTTAATAAAAAAAATTCTTATTTGATAAAACATGTTTCCTGGGCTCCTTTAGCACGATCCCATATCAATGTTCAAAAGGCAATTGAATATGAAACTCATGTGTTATTAAATTGTCTCTGGTATGAAAAAATCATACTCAAGTATTTAATGCATCAATTTCAGCCCATCGATCTAAATTCATTGTTGATTACTGAATTTTCCAGCCAAGCACGTGGCAATCTTTCTCAACGAGTTACTATAAATATTAAAAAAAAATAAAAAATCACATTTCTATCATAGGAAGAGAAGAAGCTATTTACAAAATTCATTGATCTACAATGTAATTTAAAAAGTAATTTCAGAAATATATCATTTGTATTTGCATATCAAATATCTTATAGACTTATATGGATTTTCTATGTACTTGGTTTCTTATTACATCCCATCAATCATATGTTTTTCTAAGAGGACGATAATTAAAATTTCATTTAATTTTTGTTTTCCCATTTCCATGTTTCCCCCACTTTCCTGCGTTTCCCCTTTTTCTGAGAAGTCTTCCCGAAGTTTTTCCTCCACTTGCTAAGTCCTAGCCATTCCAATTTCCAAACAATAATTTCCTACATTTTTTTTATTTTTGTTCTAATTCTTCCAAACAAATTGCATTTTAGGTTAACCATCATAAACTATTTATTTTATAAGATACTAACTAAATTAGATGCAATGAACATGGGAAAAACCTTTGTGTTGCAAAAAGATCAAGTTTGTATAGTATGCTTGTTTGTAGTAATTTACTATGCCTCCATCGACAACCAATAATAATGTAACATTTTCAGAACTCAAAACAAAAGAAGACCCCTCATGGAGCCATTAACAATTCCAACATGTAGCTCACGATACATGCCAATGTTTAGAAAAGAAAACATTTGAAATCCTCACATAGTATACAATGAAAGAAACATAAACCTCTTGAACAAATCCATGGAACAAATGTTAACAAGGAAATGAAATTTTTAGTGCACAATTTGATAGTGTCCACATCATCAAGTGGATTTCCAATTAGATGTGAAAATTGTGATGATTAGTTCCCACTATAGATAGGATGAGGCCTCTGTTGTACTATTGCAAAAAGGGAATTTCATCGAGAATTGGGCAATCAACCCATAAGAACCGAAGGAGAAATCATCTTTTCATGAGTTACATCTGCAATAATTTGTTTTTAACATGTTGTTACTATTTTATTTTATATTGTAGTTTTGTCTATGTTATTTTTATCTTTTACCAAAGGGTGCAATTGAGTATGTTTAGGAAACCCTACTAAGGGAGGCCAATAAGTGAGAATCACAAGAAAGGTAAGAGGGTAGGAAGAATGTATAATGATATGATGATGATAAGATGGAATTGTTTGATTTATTTATTACTACATTGATTTTTTGCGGCCCGCAAGTCCCCATCGCCATTGATAGGCTATATAGATTTTTTATTTTTATTTTTGTACATTATTGACCATAGGGGAAAACTACTTAAAAATGGCTTATGAGACATTGAGGAGCTTAAATTAAAAATGGCTTATGAGACATTGAAGAGCTTAATTTTTTTCTCTGGATGAAAAGATTTTTAATTTTCCTCTCATCTTGGATTTTTCTTTATCTAGAGCATATAAATTTAATTTTATTACACCCTGGTGCATCGCGAGGTTGAAACTGGTGCTTTATAATCGATTTGTTGAGTGGCATATTAGGTTTGGAGTTGTCAAGCATAATGAGTTCTAAGTTTTGGCCGAATATTAGGTGTTCTGATTTCTATATATACAAAGCTGAGAACGAGGTTTCTGGAAGTTTTAGCTGAAGTTTGTGGCCACCATAAAGACCAAACAATCAATGTAATAAATACATCATTAAATTTTGACTGTATTTAAAATTGTAAACATTGTATTTCCTCATTCGACCATCCATTTAAAATTGTGAACATTGTATTTCTTCATTCGACCATGCGCACAAAGAAAATTTTGTGCCTTGGTACAATCCTCCAAGTCTAGTCATTTTAGGAATCCTAAATATCATGCAATGCAAGTTTCAATTCCCATGAGGGATTTCTTAACCTACAAAAAAATCCAGTCTAGTCGTTTTAGGAATCCTAAATATCATGCAATGCAAGTTTCAATTTCCATGAGGGATTTCTTAACCTACATCAAAATAAACAAAATCCCCAAAATATTAAATGTTTACTATAACACCTTTGTATGTGCCAATGAATTCAATTTCATGTCTAGTAATCAATTCAACCTTTTCTTCCATCTCCTCCAAAGAATTCCAAAGAAGTTTATTCTTTATCTAATATGATAACTGTGCCACCAAAATTTACTGAAAACCATGAACTAGTTTCTCATTCAATCTTTTTGAGATGTGATCCTTGAGGTCCTATCAATCATGAGAGATAGTCCTGATTTAATATAAGAGTGACTAACCATGGAGATGTTTGTTTATCATGTTCCATGGATTGTTGATCTCTCATTCCATAAAATTTGAAATCTATTGACAAGTTTCAAAGGCCCTATCAAGACATTGACAAAGAATATCAAGAGGTATACCAACAGGTTTGACGTCTAACTATATAGTGTTAGTATCATATTTGATCTGGCCACTAGTGCACATGTTTATCAAGGATATAAGGCTGCATTTGACAATATAAATGTTGAAGGAGAGCTTACAAATACCTCTAGATAAAAAGGGGTATCGAATGCTTAAGCAACCTAAAGAAATTAACAAAAAAATCAATCCCTATTCCCAAGGCTAAGTTTCTAGTGCATGGGCACTTATCGAGAGATTAAAAATGGATAATTATGCTTCAAATAGGCTTAAGCCCATTTCATACATGATTTATATCATGCGACCAAGGCTTAACAGTTGAGTGCTATTAAAGGTGTGGAGCATGATCATCCAGTGGTTGTAGGCAAGACTGATCTACGGTGGAAATTCAATGTTGCATGGAGAAAGCACAAGAAGGTTAACATGCATATAGATCCACATGTTGGGAAGTGAATATTTTCATAGGACAAGAATATGAAAGGTAAAACCACTCCCCTAGGGTCACGGAAATGGTATTTGGTTTTTCCAAGACACATATCCACCCACTCAACACACATCCTTCTGCCCATTCAACAACACTTGGAGCCAATTCAATACTCCACCTAGGAAGCTCAGTAGAATCAAGAACAACCTGGAATGTCAACATGTCACTCACCAAAGCCAAATCGAGAATTCCACCTACATAAGAAGAGTTGACTATGGATTAGAGTTACCCTATCAAACTCAATTCCATAAAAATTGACCATAGAACTACATTGGTGTTGATATGGACCAATGGAAAGCTTCCATGTGTCCATGGAACTATGATGAAATCAACATGATGTCACTCAAAATTTTGTTCCCCCACCCATTATTTCAAAATAGTTAAGCCATTGAGAAAGGGATATACATTCATACAAAAGCAAGAGGAGGAATATTTCAAGTAGGTGATGGATACACACATGTATTTCCAAATCAGTTGGAAATGATACAATGCATAACAATACATTTGGAATCGTGTCTACATCCCTTCACTAATGATCATAAAATTTATTATAGTTGATAGAGGACAATAATCATTTTATATACACACACCCATGCAAGCCCCAGATTTCAACAGATCAGGTCGGGTGTGAGAAATCTTTTCATCCCATTAGCTACTTCCAGAAGCACGTGTCAAAATCCTATAAGAATGTCGATGCACAATGGGAAGACTCGATGTTTTACTTTAATTAACCAACAAAACCCCTAAGATATCAACCGTTTCGGCATCACCTGTAAGCAGGTGAAGTCTCACCTGAGGTACCTATGGGGACTATAGGAACCAGGTTTCCACAATCATGAAGGGAAGGGAGGCATTCATCATAACCATTCGAATTAAAATTCATTCATTATACCATTCATTATGTGTGTAGAACCATAACAACATATAACATATTCATATTACCCAACATACATTAAGTGTGCGCAATAAACAAAATAACAAACAAACACATCACAACATAACACAAAGACACCATATTTTAACATGGTTCACACAATATAGGCTACCTCCACAACAACATGGTTCTTATATTATTATTTAGAATCATATCTTACAAAAGGTGTTCATTGTGCTCATACATGATATCTCAGTTCTTCCCTAAAATTCCCTTGTCATTTGCACATACATTCCACACTTAGCTCATTCTCTCCTTTCATAAACTTAGTCTCACTTATTCATCACACATAATAATATATTTTCTATCTAAAACCCTTACATATTTATAAATTTTCATTAGGGCTTATCCCGTGGAAAAATGGATCAAAATACCTAATTAACTTCCTCCTTTCATGGGGTGACCCCTGAAAATTGCACTAACTACCTTCCTTTATTCCATGTGTGTTGCTCCTTAGCCGAATTGTCATGTAGTTTTCTCCTGTGCAATTCAAAAAATATTCACAAAATGTCCTACTCCAATGGCCCCCCAACACTCACCATTGGCTCGTGTCGAGCCACTTCAATCCTTCTTCCACGTCACAATGAACTTCTGGAATGCTTCTCTTGCAGTCACAACATTTTCCTTTACTTTTGTTTCCTATAGAAAAACTCCCTATGCTATCTCTACAATAATGTGGGTCTTCAACTTCTTTGCACTCTCTTTCACTGACTGCTTCACTGTGCTTTATGCAGTTGCAAGTTCATGTGTTACTTGAAACGCTTCCTCCTGCAGTGTCTCAATATTTTGTGCGTGATCCTGCTATTATCCTCTCATTTGGTTCATGTCTAAGTAAATATTCGTATTCTCCTTGATTTCAGTGATTTTTCTTCTGGTGATAGAGTGATCATCATCTCTTTAAACTTTTGGGCCGTCTCCTACACAACCTACAACTTCTTCTCTATTCCTTGCAAATCTACATCTTTTGTTAGCTGATTCCATACTTGTGTGATTTTGTCATACAACTTGGAACTCTCCTCCTCCAAAATATTGATACTTTCCATTGTTGTTTTCATTGTCTTCTTCCTCTGATCCCTTTCCTCAGGTGGAGTTCTCAACGTAGTGCATGCTTCCGAGTCTACCATCTTAGTGTGGAAGCCCTAAATGGATTCACTAATCTTCAACACTTGCTCTTCCAATGGAGCATCTATTTCCATAGAGAACTCTAGAATGCCAATATAAACCTTTTGGATTGCATGTTGTATCCTTTCTTCTTTATGTTCATCCTCGTCCCGCTCCATCATAACTTTTTTGTATTCTATTTGTAATTTTTCCTTATCATTTGTCATTTTGGTCAACTTCATCGCCATCGAATCTACACAAAAATTTATGTCTTGTGTAACAGTTGTATGTAGACACTTTAATAAATTCATCAGCAATTGTGACAAGAATAAGTCAATATGACTTAATGCTTGCAATTTCTCTTGCATATTTGTTGAGGGGAAGTCTATATCCCCTGGTGAGATATTTATCATTCAACATTCTGTTGATACTTCTGATGGGTGAGAGGTCATCAATCTTGATTATATATTATTCATTGAACTCCAAATCATTTATTCTTCCTTTGTCCTTTTCTTTGGTGCTATGTTAGCCTCTTCCAAAAGTTGATACAATGAAGCTATCTACTCCTGCACATACATGTGTATCTCCTCTTGTTTATGCACTGCGTGCTAAAATGATTTCTTTGTTAGTTACTTTACGGTCCTCTTATTTCAAGGCCTAGGTGGCCACTTACTTGAATGCTTTCTTATTCTTGTGTTGGGGTACCAATTTCCCCTTATCATTTTGTTTCCTCTTTTCTCCAGGGCACGGTACTATTTTTTGTGTGTCTCCTGCACCATTTCCTTTTCCTTCTTCTTCTTCTTCTTCTTCTTCTTTTGGATCATTCTTTGGTGGTTGTGTTTCTGGCTACTCTGTTTCTGGTATTGGGGTTTTCCATTCTTCCTCTTGGTCTTCTATAATTTTTCCAACCTTATCTCTTGTCATCAACCACTATTGATTTGAGTCAATCTTGGCTTGGATATATATATATGGTGACTTCTTTAAAACACACAATATCCATGTATGATTCCACTACCTATGTTAGTATGTGTGATGTATCTTAAATTCTCTACCAAATTATCTCCTTGTAAACATATAAAGCGATGTTATTATAAAACTATGTTTCCTTCTCTATAGTATACCACAAGTTCACATATTTTGTTGCTAAAAATGGTTTCTTCAGAATTCCCAAAAATTGAGTGTCTTCTGGCTCCCTCCAAGCCACTAATGCAATCAATATCAATAGCCATGCATAATGGAATTATTTTCCTTTATCTTGTTCCTCGTCTGCAATCCATCAAGAACTGGTTTACCAGAAATGTCAGCCAATTTATTTGTACTCATGTGACACACTTCTCATTTGTTTCTATTACACATGTTGGTACTTGATCTTTGCGACATCTCCTAATAAACTTATAGAACAACACCCGTGTCGCGAACCTGACAGTATTATCATTAATACTTTTAACGTCCAAACCACACGCTCCTCTATGTGTGTCATACTTATCTTTCATGCTATTTTCCAAGTATTTATCTTTAGATTTGTCCATGAATAATGGCAGTATCTCTTCCCCTACTAATGCTAACCCAATGATTTGTGCAATGAGTTGAGTGTCTATCGACACTGTCCTATCCAACCATAAGCCAACAATAAAAATCCTCCATGGACGTAGCTCAATAAAAACTTGACGCATATGTTGATATATGAACTCCTACCCAAGGGTGAAATCTATAATAGATTCAAAATGCATGTTTCTCCAGTCGTGTTTTCCACTTCTTTGGATCTACTATAACTGCCTGTGAATCTGGGATGATTTTTGTGCACATGTACTCATCTGGTGCTAACTCTAGAAACTTATTTACGACTACCAATATGTGGTCTAAAAACTTCATATTTTCTACTAGGCCTAACATATCTCCTTCAATGATTACCCTCAGTAGGATATCTAGTTAAATAAGTTCATACTTCGACTCCTTTGGTAGCTTAACCTGCTTCACTGTCGAATTCCTGGGTGGCATGTAATCCTTCAAAAATTTAATCAGGCTTGGTGATGCAACCCGAACGGGCTGGCGTGACCTCCCAGTCTAGAATTATATCTTAGTAGGATTTGAATCGGCTCTCAGGTCCTTGCAAAACTCCCGATTTTTTCTTTCCAGGCCCTCCAACACAGAGGCGTGAATATTCACTTCACAAGGGTATCTTTCCTCTAGCTAAGTTATGCACAAGACTGCATGTCAGAACCAAGCGCTTAGAAAAAAGGGCTTGTATGACACTTCAGGAATCTCGGGGAATTCACCCAAACATGACATGCTCGATTCACATGGAGTGGTTGTTGGTCGAGTCCTGTGATAAAGTGATATTGAGTGAAAGTTGTGGATCCTCACCCTATCCTCCCACTTCACCCTATTTTAACGATCGGACTTTGATCGAACGAATGGTGAGGAATCTTCTATTCTTGTATATCTATGGCTAGGTTTTATTCCAGTACTCTAGGCTTTGGGGTTTCCTCGCTCTAACTAATCGGACGCCAAATTGTCTAAGTGTTGAATCGTTGAACTGTCGAAGGGATCAGAGATCTATGGATGACGCTTCACTATATCTTCGGTGAATATTTGTGAGTAATATTGATGGTTCACGAGAAGTTTGGGGTCCAAGAAAAAATACAGACCATCAATTCCTTACCAAAGGATTTCAAGGGTTCTCTAAGCTCCACCCGCTAACTCTAATATCACTATTTCTCCTAATCTTTGTCACTTCGAGGAAGTGAACTACAGTGCACACATGTTCTTCCCTCCTAAACTTTTGACCCTTAGAATTTTTATGGCCCGCACACTCCTTGCGCTAACTCTCTGTCAAATCACACTGTCTCTCTTGAGCTTGTAAAGTTATAGAAGGTTTGTCCTTCGCACACTTTGCGTTGGCAATGTGCACTCCTTGGACGAAGACTACCAGAAGAGAAACAATTGAAACTTAAACATAATCATAATATTATTCCTAAAATATACAAGTACATACACAAATACAAAAATGTGACAACACAATATCTATTTTGGTTTCAGAAAGAACAAAATAATCTTACAACCTTCTTTCATGAAAATTTTGAGCGTATTTCTTTTCTCTTGTCTTCTCTTTTGAAAACTATATTACAACATAGATTACATTGACTTACACACATTCTTGGCTTCTTGAGCCTTCCCTCTAGATCAATCTAGTGCTTTCACATATTATTAAAGGAATTCTTATCACTAATATATCACAGTAAATGCACATTTACAAACTTAGATATGAATCGATGCTCAAAATTTCTACAATCCTACAGTCATTTAAAGGAAATTACAACCTTCTGGATATACATACAATGGTTCTAGTCTTTACATATTAGCGGATATTCAATTACAAAGGTCTCAGAATTAAATGTTGCATCTTCCTTGGAATCAAAACCAATTAATGCGTGTTTCATTGTACGTTGAGTCATCTCCCACAATGCTTCATTAATTTTTCCAATGATGCTCCTGCATCAGACTCCCCTAGAAAAGATATTCATGGACTCATGCCCATGATCTCCTGAACTTTCTTTCCATCTTTCTGAATTTCTACTTCATTCAACCAGTTGGCATCTTCTATTGGATGGTCCCTACATTTGACTAAGAATTCATAATAGACCTTCCTCCTAGTTCTTTTAACAATCCTATGTTCTAAAATCTTCTCTATCTCGATCTTCTCTGATGTAGGCATCTATTGCATCGACTAGACTTCATCTTGTTCATTTTCTTCTCTTGTGCCATCCCCTCTATAAGGATATAAGTATGATACATTAAATATTGGTGAAATTCCAATTCCCTCTCGTATCTCAATCTTATAAGCATTTGCAGAAAATTTCCTGAGGATTTTACAAGGTCCTATATTTTCATCTTCAATTTATTATATTTCCCTCGTGGGAATCTTTCCTTTCTCAGATGCGCTAGAAATTGGTCTCCAAATTCAAAATTTACCTCTTTCCGTTTTCGGAACTATTATGTCCTTATATATCTAGTTGCTACTCTACAACTGGCACTTAGTTTCTTTATGTAATTTCTGCATTTTTGTAGCAAAGTCTTCTGCTCGTGCACTCTGAAATTCAGCTTGTCCCAAATCTTTTAATTCAAAAATTCCTCTAGGGTGAATTCCATATACTAATTGGAATGGGATCTTACCAATACTCTTGTTTGGTGAATCATTATATGAAAACTCTACTTGAGGAAGAACTTGATCCCACTGAATATTATGTTTAGTCACCAAAATTCTTAGCAAATTTCCCAAGCTTCTATTCACTACCTCAGTTTTTCCATCTATCTAAGGGTGATATGATGAAATAAAAGACAAATTCATCCCCAGTCTCCCCCACAAAGTCCTCAAAAAATGTCCTACAAATTTTGTGTCTCTGTCTGAGACTATACTCCTAGGTAACCCATGCAATCTCACAATCTCTTTGAAAAATAGATTTCATATGTGGGTAGCATCACTTTTTTTGTGACATGGTCTAAAATGTGCCATCTTTGAAAACATGTCAACCTCCACAAAAAATGAATCACTTCCCCTTTGGGTCCTTGGTAATCCCAGATCAAAATCCATGCTTATAGCGTCCCATGGCCTATTTGGAATACGTAATGGCTGGTATAGTCTTGTATTATTCTGCTTCCCTTTAGTATATTGGAAAATTATACATCTTTCTACAAACTTCTTCACATCAAATCGCATGCCTAACCAATAGTAGGAAGAATTCAACTGTACATATGTCTTATCATGGCCAAAATTTCCAACCAATCCTCCATTGTTATTTTCCTTCATAAAAGTTTCCATCATTGAACATTTCAGGATACATAATTAACTCCCTTTTAACAACAACCCTTCTTGGATTAGATACTCCATCCATTGGATTGTATCCCTCATCAAAGGATTTTCACAAGATTCATAAGCCTCCTTGATGTCTAGGTCTTCCTTGTACATTTCCTTGAGGAGTTCAAACCCCAAAGTCTCCATTTGGAATTCATGCAAGATCAAACATCTCCTGCTCAAAGCATCTGCAACTTTGTCAACACTCCCACTAATATGCTTAATGAAAAAAGTAAATTTCTACATGAATTATACCCATTTGGAATGTCTCTAATTTAGCTTCTATTGTCTCGTTATAAACTGCAAAGCATGATTGCCAGTATACAAAATAAACTCTTTTGGTATAAGATAATGCCTCCACTTTTTCAAAGCTTGAATTATAGCATAAAATTCCTTATCATAATTCAAATATTTCCTCTTATAATCATACAACTTCTCACTGAAATAAGAAACATGATTATCATCCTAACTTAAAACTGCACCAATGGCCACTCAAGTTGCATCACACTTGACTTGGAAAGTCTTCCCGAAATCTAGAAAAATTAAGATGGGTTGTTCTGTTATCTTCTCCTTTAACAACCTAAATCCGTTCTCATCTTCTTTTTTATAGTCAAAGGATCCATGTCCTTTCTTTGTAGTATACAATATGGGTACACAAATATTGCTAAAATTTCGGATGCACTTTCTATAGAAACTTGCTAACCCCTGAAAAATCCTTACCTCAAACACACTTATTGGAGAAGTCCACTCCTTTATAGTTCTCACCTTCTCTGGATCCATCTTCAATGCATTTGAAGAGATCAAAAACCCCAAATACACAAGCTTTGTCTTCATAAAACAACATTTCTTCAAATTTATCAACAACTTCTCTTGTTGTAATCTCCTCAACACAATCCTTAAGTGTCTGAAATGCTCCTACTTAGTCTTACTATAGACTAGGATATCATTCAAATAAATAGTCACAAAATTCCCAATAAAGTTTTTAATCACTTCATTCATTAATATCATGAATGTACTTGTAGCATTGGTTAAACCAAATGGTATAACAAGCCACTCATACAACCTTTCATTTGTTTTGAATGTTGTTTTCCATTCATCTCCTCCTCTCATCCTTATATGATGAAAACCACTTTTCAATTCTATCTTCGAAAAATGACTGGATCTACTCAAACAATCCATCAAATCATTCATTCAGGGATAGGTAAATCTATACCTGATGGTTATTTTGTTGATAGCTCTAGAATCTATGCACATTCTCTAGCCACCATCCTTATTTGGAGTCAACATAGTCGGTACTACACATGGGCTCAGACTTTATCTGAACAACCCTTTCTCTAATAACTCTTGGACCTGATTCTTGACTTCTTTATTATCTTGAGGGGTCAACATATATGCTTCTTTGTTTGGTAAACTTGCACCCAAAATAAGGTCAAGATGATGAATAATTCTTCTAATGGTAGGTAGAGTATGAGGAAATTTATCCACCACAATGTAAAAAAAATCATTGAGTAAAACCTTAATTTCAACAAGAAAGTCATTTAGGGAAGTATTTGTAAGGATATCTCTCGGCTTACATATAAAAAGAAACCGCATCTCTTGATATTTTTTAACTTCTTTCAAGAGCTCCTTCCCACTCATGAGAATTATACTCAGACTAGCCTCCTCTTTGACTCCCTTATCTTCTAATGGAAACAAGATATGTCTACACCCATTCTTTTCAAGGATATAAGTATTCTTTCTCCCATCATTTATGTCATATTTCCATGGCCTCCCCAAGAGAACAAGACAAACATCCATGGGTATGACATCACATAAAACTTCATCCTTATAAATACCAATATTAAATTAAACTTTACATTGTCTACCTACCATGACTTGATGTCCTTTTTGCAGCCACGACACCCTATATGGATTCAAATGTGTTTCCATTTCCAACTTTATATTTTCCACCATTTTTGTGGACACTAAATTATCAGTGCTCCCACCTTTAATGAACACCTTGCATACTCTATCTCTTGAATTGCAAGAAGTTCTGAAAAAACTCTTTCTTTGTGTTGGATCTTGTATCTCCTTTTCTGGTTTCACAAGGGATTTCCTCATCATGAGTGATCTTCCCTCTTCAATAAATTATTATTTTGTCTATGTTTCTACAATCTTCTGTTTATCCTTAGTAATGTGGGATTCTCTAAAACCTACAATTTTGTTTTCACAACATTCCCATGACATGTGTCATGTCTTCCCACAAGCATAACACTTAATATCTCCTCCTTTGCCTCTTCCTATGCCTTTTGGAAAAGGTATCCTTCCTCTGGAGTCTTCTCCTCTAGAGCCTCCTCCTCTAGCTATCTAATTTCCATAGCTACTAGCTTCTTCCCTTGTTTTCTAGAACTTTTCTCATGTGGTTCCTTTTCCTCAGGTTGAATTCTTTCCCATGTTATTATGTTTCTTCTTTCTTGCAATTTTTTCTTCCACCTTCAGGGATTCCTGATAAGCATATTCTATAGCCCTCGTTGTCACTAGACTAATCTCATGTTGGATTTCATACCTCAACTTATTGATATACCGAGAAAATTTCTCTTCATCATTTTCCATGTGTCCTACTCTTATATTCAAGTTATAGAATTCTTAAGTATATTCCTTAACTGATAAACCTTTCTATATCAGATTCTATAATCTTCTGAACATATTTAGCTGATAATCCTTGGTTACAAATTTAACCTTGATATTAGCTACCACTCTATCCCAACTCTTAATATTGGGATTACCTTTCCTCCTTCTCTCAGCTTGCAACTCGTCCCACCATAAATTTGCATGTCCCTTCAACCTGGTCACAACATGCTTTACTTTCTTCTCATCATAAATCTCCTCATAATAAAAATATTTATTTAAGGCATTTATCTAGTCAAACAATTATTCTACATCCAATTTACCTTCGTACATCGGGACTTCCATCTTCACCCTAGTTCCCATCTTGAAAAAAGATCTCAAAAATCGTTCCTTTATTTCGTCTTCTTCTGTAGCTTCCTCTTCTTTTGGATTTTCACTCTCGACATCACTAACATTAACAGTCCATGGTGCTCTCCTTTTTGTTTCTTCCATGGCATATAACCTTGCATGAAGTTGTTTCATTTCTTTCTCCATAGATGCATTAGCTACATGTCTTTCTCTACATCTCCTTGGCGCCATATTTTCCAATATATCTCCACACAAAGCTTTGTCCTGCTCTAATACCACTTTATGAAACCCCAATGGGCTAATGCAACCTCCTGGTCTAGGATCATATCTTAACAAGAGCCGAATAATATCTCTGGTCCTTGCAGAACCACAAAGTTTCTCTTATTTTTTTTCTTTCGATTCCCTCATACACAGAGGCACAAATCTTCACTTCATTAGGGTCTCTTTCCTTCGGTGAATTTATGCATGAGATTTCATGGTAGAACAAAGCACTTAGAAAAAAGGGGATCATTTGATGCTCCAGGACTTCAAGACTCCAGGGGAATTCACCCAAAGACAACATGCTCGAGTCGCCTAGAGTGGTTACAAACCAAGCTTAGTCATAAAGTGATATTGACCGACAATTGTGGATTCTCAGCCTATCCTCCCACTTAACCATATTTCAATGATTGGACTGTGATCAGATGAATGGTGGGGAATTCTTTTTTCTTGCAGATCTGCGGCTAGGGTTTATTCAGGGACTCTCAGATTTAGGGTTTCCTCTGCTCTAACAAAAAACGCCCCAACTTTTCAGACTCCCAAATCATCGAACTATCGAAGGGATCAGAGATCTATGACTGACGCTTCACTAGATCTATGATGGATATTTGTGAGGAAGATTGTTGATTCAAGAGAAGTTTAGGGTCCAAGCAAGAAATATGGACCATCGATTCCTTACCAAAGGATTTTGAGGGTTCTTTGAGATCCACCTGGGAACTTTGATCATGCTATTTCTCCTGAGCTTTTTCACTTCCAGGAAGTGAAATCCGTCACACACATGCACTTCCCTCCTAATCTTTGTCACTTCTAGGAACTGAACTCCATCACACACATGCACTTCCCTCCTGAGCTTTTGACCCTTAGAATTTTTATGGCATGTGACATCCTTGCGCTAACTTTGTGTCAAATCGAACTATCTCTCTTGATATTCTAACCCATAGAAGGTTTGACCTCCACACACTTTGCATTGGCATTATGCACTCCTTGCACAAAGACTACTAGAAGAGAAACCATTGAAACTTAAACAAAATCATAAACTTATTCCTAAAACATACAAGTACACACACATACACAAATGTAACAACACAATATCTATTTTGGTTTCAAAAAGAACAAAATAAGCTTACAACCTTCTTTCACGAAAATTTTGAGAGTATTTCTTTTCTCTTATGTTCTCTTCTGAAAACTATATTACAACATAGATTACATTAATTTATACACATTCTTTGCTTATCAAAACTTCTCTCTATATCAATCTAGTGATTTCATATCTTAATAAAGGAATTCCTATCACTAAGATATCACAATAAATGAAAATTTACAAACTTTGATATGAGTCGATGCTCAAAATATGTACAATCCTACAGTCATTTAAAGGAAATTGCAACCTTCCGGATATATATATAGTGCTTCTAGTATTTATATCTCAGGGGATCTTTAATTACAGAGGTCTCAGAATTAAATGTTGTGTCTTCCTTGGAATCCAATCTAGTTAATGTGCGTTGTGATGTACACTGAGGCATCTCCCACAATGTTTCATTAATTTTTCCGATGATTCTCCTTCATCACTTGGCCTTGACGCTAACACTCCCACGGTTTCTTTGAATATAGGTATTGATGTCTTCCTCGTGCGTTTTTTCTTCTGCTATGATGAGGATTCTCCTATCTATGGTGGCACCATTTCTCTTTGGAAATAACTCACATCTGCAACTTACTTTCTCGGCTATGTCAAACTCACTTAGCTCTTTCTATCTTTGTGGATGCTCGAACAAGAATAACCTTTTCGTTTTGACCCCTCATCTGCTTTTATAGTCTATTGCCACATGTTTCCATCCTTCTTTTCACCCAAATTTGTAGTCTACTCCACTTGTAGTCACATTCAATTCTTCCTCTAATTCTTCATTAACTTCATATCCTTTGATGGATCGTATGCTATATTTTCTAGCCTATCAAAATTCTCTTGTCATTTTTCATTTAGGACTACATGTCTCCACTACCTCACCGCCATGCTTTCTCTTTTATGATTGTCTTTTCATGTATGTTCTTTAATTATTTTCCCTCCCTCTACATAGATATTTGTCACAATTCAATCCTTCTTCTTACACACAATTCTTTCCTCTTTTTACATCTCTGCGACATTTTATGGTTTATGGTTTATCTCCTTACTAGTTTAAGTGTTTGAAAAATACCTTATGAATAACTTCAAACTTTTGTCTCTTGCCTCAACCTCTTTTATTTTTTTTCTTCTTTTCTTTTTCTTTCTATAATACAAATATTAATATACAATTACTATAGTACACATTCTGCACAATCAAACTAGTGAGTGAAAGCACGTCTGTCTCTATACAGTTTCAGCCAACTACCGTTAACCAATATTTCCACATCTTCCCCATTTAGTTTCTCTAACTAAACAAAACCTGCCTCTTTCACAAATATTATCACATACGAGCCTAACCAGTGCATTTAGAACTTTCCAAGGTGCTGCAAAAACTTATTGTCATAGAGATAAACCAGGTCTCCTATATGGAACTTATTCTATTTAATGTGTCTATCATGCCAGGATTTCTCGTGAAATTTCTAAACTTGTTGGTGGAATCCTGCGACAAAACGATCTTCATCCATTTCTACTATCTTTGACAGTCTTCATTCTACTACACCCAAATAAATAATCTTTGTCAACGCGACAATGCATAGACTCAGCATAATAAATTCCATAGATATAATTGTTTCCTAGCCATACACTAATATGAATGATGTCTATCCTATCGACTTCTTACTTGTAGTCCTATACACACATAGCACTATTGGAATCCTAATGTCCTAGTCATCTTGACTTAGATTGCATACCTTCATCAACACATGGTCTAGGATATTTTTGAATTCTTCCACTATTCCATTTTATTAAGGGCGATACAATGTTCTTTTCTAATGATGAACATGAAATTCCTTTTTCAATGCAACAATCCTCTTATTAAAAAAATGATTTCCATGATCACTCATAAGGATTCTTGAACATCTGAACCTTTTCACCACATTCTCAAAAGGAAATCATGCAGCATACTCCACATTGCAGTCTTTGATAGGTTATGCTTCATCTCATCTATTCAAGTAATTTGTCGCAATAATGATGTATCTCACCCCTAGCCTTTTTCATTGGTGGATTGATCGGTCCAACAAAATAAACTGCCCATTTATCAAAATCTTGCAATGTCACTTGTGGTACTAAAGGAATTTCATCTCTCTTGTAAGGATTACCAATTCTCTGACAGACATCGCAGGTCTAACATAACTCCTTAGCATCCTTATGAAGGGTTGGCCACCATAATCCTCTACGCAAAATCTTCTAAGTTGTCAATTTTCCTACATAGTGACCTCTCACAACTCCTTCATGTCCATGTGAAAATATTATATGTCTTTCATTCTCTAATACACATCATCACAGAATACCATCTGCACCTAGCTTATACAAATTTCCTCATATTAGTTGATAGTATGTTGCATTCACTACTAATTGATTTTTCTGTGAAAATGTAAAATCATGTGGGGATACTCCCATACTCAAGAACTTGACTATATCTGAAAAATAGTCATCAACCATTTGAACTACAAAAAAGTGCACATCTATCATATTGTCATCCAAAGTTTGTGTATCTTCCCCTGATAGTATGCACAAAAAATGATTCGGTCATGAGTTTAACTTTCTTGGTTTCACAATTACTTGAAAGTCATGCTCCTAGAATATTAACAACATTTTCATATATTCCCCCCCAACACTGGATTATTAACGAAGTATCTCAACGCATAATTATTTGTGTACATTGTTTTTGTTTGCTAGTTTGTCTGTGACCTAGGGGACTAGCCTGTGGCTGAGAAACCACGACTCAGGGGCATCTAAGACGTCAAAATCACTCAGGGATCACACCTGACCTTAGCCACACCAACCCTTAACAAGGATGGATTTGTTGTCCCCACAGGTTTTGAACCGATGACTTTAGCATCACAGAGTGTCTTAACAACACACTTTGTCATGACTGTCCTACACCTCGGGGACATTTGTGTACATTTTAAAGTGTGAACCCAGTAGATAATATATAAACGTTTTCAGTGCATACACCATTTCCAATCCTTCATGTTATATAGTAGTATAATTTTGTTTTGTAGTTGACAATTTCCTAATGGAAAATTCAATGGCGTGATCTAAATCTCCTTCTCTTGGCTCTTCGATAATTGTTCCTAATGCTACATATGACTCATCCACATGAACATGGAATTCCTTCTTCCAATCTGGAAATACAAAAATCGATGTTGTAACTAACTTCTTCTTTAAGGTATCCAAACTCTTCTAACATTCCTCATTCCTTTGAAATTTCACCTCCTTCTTCAACAAATTTTCCAATGGAGTTGTGATCTACGCATATCCCCTAATAAAGTTCCTATAGTACCCCGTATGACCCAATGTTGCTCGTTACTATCGCATTGAAGTAGGCAGTGGAAAATCAACAATTACAACAACCTTTGCAAGATAAACCAACAATCCTTATTTACATACTACATGACCTATCAAAATACCAAAAAGTGCACAAAATATGCACTTCTTTAAGTTCAAAGATATCTGAAATTTATTGCATATGTCCAACATCAAGTGCAAAGTTTCAACATGGTATTTCAGAAAACTAAACACTATCCATCCATCCAAGTATACTTCCAGGAATTTATGAATAAACTCTTTAAACACTTCTACAACCACTCTAGAGAATATTGTTGGTGCATTTTTCAATCCAAAAGGAATAACTTTGTACTTGTAACATCCACATTCTGTTGAAAATGTACTCTTATGTCTATCTTCTTGCACAATCTTAATTCGATGATACCCTGAAAATGAATCAGTGAATGAGTAGGCTTCATATCCTCCTACATTCTCCAGGAATTAATCTACAAATGGAGTAGGAAATGGGTCATGTAAGGACGCATCATTTAGTTTTCTCAAATCTACACAAATTCGTATTCCTCGTGTCTTCTTTTCTTGAACCACCATAATATTAATCCACTCTGACTCTCTGATAGGTTCAATAATTATTGCTTCCAACATCTTGTCTATCTCTGATTTCACCTTTTTCTTATACACTGAGTTTAGTCAATAAGTTCTCTGCTTAACTGGCTTAGCATCTGTTTTCAAGGGGATATTCATCTCTCCTAACTCTCCAACAATCCATTTCATCTCTAAAAATGTAGTCAAAAATAGATCTTGATATTCACATAGTAAATCTACAATATTTTCAATAGTCTCTTCATTCTAGTAATCTCCTATGTTTGCAAACTTGGACATATCCTTTGTACTGATATTCACTTTGCATGTTCTCGATGGCTTTGCATATACAACAGATTCATTTTTTTTACCTTCTACTGCACATTCTCCTTCAGTTTCGAGTACTTGTAAATAAATCAGATCTTCATCCTCCCATTCTTCTCTAGCGACACTATAGCATTCAAAAACTTCTCAAACCATCACATAATATATTGTTGGAGATATGGCTATAACAGAAGACTGACGCAGATGGTTAAGGTTGTCATTGATGGAAATCGGTTATGGAACACGAATGCTGGAACACGAATGCTGGAACACGAATGCTGGAACACGACTGCTGGAACACGAATGCTGGAACACGAATGCTGGAACACGACTGCTGGAACACGAATGCTGGAACACGACTGCTGGAACACGAATGTTGGAACACGAATGCTGGAACACAAATGCAAACACAGATGCTGAAACACAGATGCTGGAACACAGATGTTGAAACATAGATGCTAGAACACAGATGTTGAAACGCAGAGGCTGAAACACAGAAGCAGCAGAGATGATGCGAAGCAGCAGAGATGATGCAGACGGTCAAGGTTGTCATTGATGGCAATCGGTTGGCTTATGGAACACGCACAAGAGATGCTGGAACATAGAAGCTAGAACGCAAATGCTGAAACACAAATGCTCAATCTCAGATGTTGAAACGTATATGCTGAAACACAAATGCTGAATCACAGATGCTGAAACGTAGATGCTGAAACACAAATGCTGAATCACAGATGCTAAAACGTAGATGCTGAAACACAAATGCTGAATCACAGATGCTGAAACGTAGATGTTGAAACACAAATGCTGAATCACAGATGCTAAAACGTAGATGCTGAAACACAAATGCTGGATCACAGATGCTGAAACGTAGATGCTGGAACACAGCGTTGCATGAGGTGGCATGCGTAGAGGAGGCAGAG